>JANAVB010013961.1:27500-173381 GCA_029216955.1 Iris pallida
CTTGTGAGCGGACTTCCTGATACCACTTTGTGCCTATAGAAAGGCATCCCGACCATGAAGTTCACGAGATGAGTCCGATCGTTGAAAGCCCGTACAACCAAACTTTTGTTATCCTGGATGTAAACGAGGAAGGTGAAGGGCGAATAGGGTGCTGAAGAAAATGTTGAACATCCATCAGTTTAAGATGGAGAGCTTCTAGGCGTGCTCGTTCGACTCAAATCATCGAACTGGTCCGCTTCCATGGTCGATATATTCGATTTCGTACCGCCGGTCCCTACTGCAATTTGATAGTCATAAACCACATTCATTTGAATTAAGATCATATAATTTATTCCCACATTTACACAACAAGTGTTTCCTTCTTCAACATGCATCCACCAGTGTCAGCATCATCTCTTCTTCAAAATCACATTCCGAGCTTGCATCCGCTCACGAGTATCAATAACCACGTCGCATGCCACCCGCCAAATTTACAATTGAATAAAAAACCAAAATGTTATGATCCAAAAAAAAAACTAGCTACTTGGAAGAGTCGTTCTTCACAAGATAACAAGGAATGTCGAGAGATGAAAAGCCAAAGATGGGTCCGGAAGAGAGAACGGCTAATAATATTTGATTTAGCAAAATCTGCTTCATAGTATGTTAAAGTAGTATTTTTTTATGGCCATTAAGTTGTAAATCGCTCCTAAATAAGATATAATATTTTTCAGCCATTAGATTTAACTTGAATAAAATCCAATAGACATAAATACATTGTTCATTTGCTCAATTAATTTATGTGCTCAATGGATAGCCAATAAATATATATATATATATATATATATATATATATATATATATATATATTTTATATATATATATATATATATATATATATATATATATACTTACTGATTATTATACCTAATCTATTCTACTATATAATAGGAAAACTTGATGGTGAAACTTTTGATTTCCAAAAATACTCTTATATGTCTATAATAATTAAAAATCTACTATATAATAGTAAACTTAATGGTGAAACTTTTGATTTACAAAAATACCCTTATATGTCTATTCTAATTAAAAATTGTTCATTAATTTTAATAAAGACAACTTAATAATTATGAAGACTATCCTTGATCTTCCTAAAGAATTTTCCTAAATTAATTTAAAAAATATTAAAATACGTGCAAGACACGTGCACATATGCGGGTATAATTATAATATACAAAAACCATTTACTATTCTCACTGCTTCCAATGAACAGTTAGAGGAGAGAAGGATTCACTACTGCTTTTTTCTTTGGAAAGAGAGCAATGCTGCTCTTCCATTGGAAAGAGGGAGAGAGGACGACAGGGAATGAGAGAAAGTGAGAAAGAAAAAATCGAGAAGGAGAACGAAAGCTGAAGAAGAAAGAAGTGGAGGAAGAGAGGGAGAAGAACCACAGATGGTGAGAGAGCTCAAGAGGTTCAGGGAGCGGGTGTTTAGAGGAAGACGAGGAGAGGATCGAAGAAGGAGAGAGAGAGAGCCGACGGAGTGGTGGTTCACCACGGCGGAGCTAGAGGCGGTGCACGGAGCGTACGAGGAGCAGAAAGGGAAGGGAAGGAAGCGGTGTCTGGTGGCTCGCTTAGAGGAGCAGCGCTTCGATCAGATGTTCGCCGATCGGATCTAGCAACGACACGGCAAGCGTGGCGGCTTTTCTATCAAGAGGAAGGAGATCAACGTGGGTCAGGTAAGTAGCCGGATCTAGGGTTTTTGGGGGTGGTGGTGATGTGGGTCGGTGTTGTCGATGTCCGATCGCCGCGGAGGCAGTACGGGTCTGCGTATCGGCAGTCGCAGGAGTCATGGGTGCGTGGCTCTGGTGGTGTTTTGGACGGCGATGGTGGGAACGGTTATAGGATGAGCCGGACGGGTGGTGGTGCTGGGAGATGTCAGTGGTAAAGATGGTGATGTGGCAGGCCGGTGGGAGTGAGGATGAGTTAAGAGAGGGGATGATCGAGAGAGCTGGGATGCGAAGGGAAGTTCAAGAGAGGGAAGCCTCGGAAGAAAGAGGAGCGATACTGACCTACTGTTGGAGGTCGGTAAGCGGCCACCGGTGCTCACTGGGCAGGTGGTAGTGGTGACTCGGGCTGGGTCACCGACGAGGTGGAACTGTTGGCACGATCGGCAACGGCTCGTCGAGACCAGGGGAAGGGTCAGGATTTTCCCTTGGAATCGTAATCTTTTGTAACTTCTCGTCATCTTCTCTGGGGCATCTTTTGGAAGAGGTTCAGAGTTCCTTGAGAGCATGTTGAGTTCGTTGTTACAGAGGACGGCTTGTAACATGCTGGCCTTTCAGAGGAGGCAGTACACAAGTGTCGGGAACCCGATTGCGACAAGATTTTATACAGAAATACGTTCTTGTATGCGACTAAAATATGTAACAGATTGTCCTTTTTGATAAGAGTCTTTGTCTTCTCTTTTGTGAGGATGTGAATATTTTTACTAAAGGTATGATTGAACGTAGTAAAAGATATCCCGACATTCATTTTTATATAGTTTGACGTCTTATTAAAGGGTTTGTTAATATTCAAGCTTTATAACAAGAAACTTATACATGGTATATTTGAGAAGCCGCATGCTCCTCTCTTTTTTGAGTGCATCACGTGGGACTCTGGCTGCGAAACTCGTTCTTCACGCGTCTCCTTTATTGAGAAGAAGTCTCTGCCGGTCATGACCTGGACTTCTTCTTTTTTCCTGTGGCTGGAGGGACAATAGGTTGAACTATTCCGTCCACTAGATCCTGATGCACCCACATGATCTCGCCCGTTGCAATCTTGAGCAGGGTCATTCCGGCCGCATGGTCGTGTGTTGGAGGAAGGTTGACGATCTTCATCGTGGCCTTGGGGATCGGGATCACTCCGTCTTGGACTCGACTCCCGGGAGATTGTCGAACTATATCGACACCATGTTGGCAGCTACCATGTGTTCCTCGAAGTCGACAGTAACAAGTTTTGAGTCGATGAGTCGTTGAATCTGCGCTTTGAGGATGTAGCAATCCTTGGTCGCATGGCCAATGAACTGGTAGTATAGACAGTATTTAGGACTATCCACCCTTCCTACCTCTTCTGGGCGCCTTGGTTCTGGTAACCGGAGCGTATTGTTCTTCATGATGATGTTGAAGATGTCGATGACCTGGTCGTCAGAGAAGGAGTAGGTGTCCTTTCGCCAGAGAGAGTCCACCGGTGGCTGCCTTGTCCTTTCTTTATGTTAACGACGAGGGATTCTTTCTCTCCGTTGTTGCAGTCGTCATTGCTGTTTTGAGGGCGCCTCCCTCTATCTCCATTGCTCGGGGCTTGGATCCCGATCAGATGAATGCCTTTGGCATTCTTATCTGCATGGTCGGTGCTTGCGATGAAGGTTGCCCAATCGGTATGTTGGCCCATGCCCATGCAGAATTTGATAGCCGGCATCAGGTCCCGTCAACAGGTGTCCATGAGGATCGTCTCAGGAGTCCCCAACGGCATCTTCAGGGCATTTTGCCTGAAGCGCTCGATAAAGTCACGTGTAAATTCTTTGTCGCGCTGGACCGTATCAATTAGGGTGGACATTTTCATGTCTATCTTGTTGCCGTAAAAACATGCCAGGAACAACTCCTGGAGGTCGTCGATAATTTTAATACAGTTATCAGGGAGACTACAAAACCACTCGTACGTGATATCGGTTAACGCTCCCATGAACACTTTGGTAAGCAGAGCGTTGTCTCTAGGTAGATGCCCATCATGGATTCAAAGTAATTCAAATATCGATGGGGTAATGACTTTCCATCAAAGGGAGTCAGAGTCTGGGGCTTGTACTTCAGGGGGAACACCACTTTATTCATTCCACGGGATAGGGTCGTCTTATCCCTAGCCTCTGCATTCTCTTCCGACTGTTGATGGACTCGAATTGAGCCCACAATTCTTGAATTTCTCTTCGATCGATGTCGGTTGGAGTCGACGACAACGGTTGCGGTATGGAGGGGATGTTGGACTCACTTTGGGGCCTGCCTCTTGACTTTCTTAACATGAAGTCGTTGGTGGAGCTATTGGCCCTTATGTTTATCATTGACTGAGATATGGACTGTATTATGGTGTTGGGGGTGGTCATCATTGCCTCTAATATGCCGAGCCGTTGCATGTCGCTTGTACTAGCATCGTCTTCACTGGCCATATAAACCGTCCGACAGTTCAGGGAACTTAGCGAGGGTATGGCCTCGCCTGATCCCCTGGACTTCATCTTCATCGGGGTAAGGACTCATGGTGGCGTCATCTTCTGACTCTGGCAGCTGGCTACCCCCAGTCATTATAAAAGCTTGGCTGAGAGATGGTCTGCCTCCAGCTCTATGCCATATCTTTGGCAGATCACTACCTATCACGACCCGTACCCGGTATAGGAGCACGAGTAGTGAACAACGCCCAGCCTATGCCGCAACATCGGCGGTAGAACGCTGTCTAGATCACTAACTATCTATTCACGCAATGATATAATGTACCTGTCATAGATCTCAACTCCAAATGAAAGACAAGTATAAATGATAACACTAAATACTCAATCACAATCTAAAGTACGATAAGATATCAAAGAAGTCTAATCAACTACAAAGTCTAAAACATCAACAACTTCTAGTACAATATCAAAATCCAAGTCTCAAATACAATAACAAAATCTCCTATATATATTTTTTTTTTTCTCCTATATATATATATATATATATATATATATATATATATATATATACATGCCAAGAGTTCTAACAGTGAATCTAACACAAAGCTAAAAATAGTAACTAAGTCTCTCGGTAATTACTCTTGAGTATCAGGACCCATGGTTGCTATCCCCTCCTCAAATTCGTAGAATATGGGACATAAGTCCCCTAAGCAATCATCTGAAAAATATATCCAGTCAGGATGGAACGAGCACATCTCCTCTAGCAATTCCAATTAAATGACAAAGACTATAAAACAGTTATAGTAAATAATACTTGATAAACATGGAAAGAATGAGTCAGGAAATGAAATAGAACAACAACTAACTATAGTGCAAGAACGTAAATATGGTGAACCGGAAGAACATGGCAATAAAGACTGTAAATAGAGGTAACTGAATTAGAACAGATGTGATGTGAGTCCAACCAGTATAATATGAGTCCAATGTGAATCCAGTAGAAAACACTAAACCAATGTGTTTTGAAATACCACTTTCGACATGTAAACGGCTAGGAGGTAAATATGGCACATCGCACACTTGGCAAGTATGCGATGACTATCTTTCTAGATTAGACCAGTAGGGGTGATTTTAGTATGATTTGGAATGTTTACATCTACTCGAGTATTTTGCCCCGCCAGTACCAGTGAATCCATATCCCGACACGTAAATCAAGTACAAGTCCAGCCAGAAACTAAATGATGCCAGTAGATGATTTCAGTGAGTGATTCCAGAAATAGAGGCCAGACAGGTATAATACATGTGTCGTAAATAATGAATCCAGAAATACCAACCCGTGTCATGTCAGAGAATCGGGTACTATACTAGAAGCTGAATCATAATAATCATCAGATAATGAAAACTATCAGAGAATGTACTCGCCTGCAGTCCTGAGCAGTAAATGTGGATCGAGGTCCAAACTGATGTCACACAAATCTATATATGAGATATACAGAGTTACTTGGTGTTCTAGATTAAATAATATATTTAAATGCACTAATTGTATGCTTCTAGGCCTTTTCTAGGTCATGGAAGTCAAACTAAGTCAACACTAGCAAATCTAGGTCAAGCTAGTCAAAACTAGTCAAACTAAGTCAAAACTAGGTTCCCGGGGTCAAACTGGTCAATCTTGGTTAATTCAAGTTAAATCTAGGTTAAGCTAACCTATTTCAACATATTACCTACCTAGATATTTTTCATACTTATATACTACCTATATTAGATATTTACCTTACCCTAGTGTTTAGGTATTTCTACTTACCCTAATATGTGGGTAAAACTCATTTATCTATACATGCATTACCTACCTAGGTGTCACGACCCGCACCCTAGAGTAAGGGCACGAGACGTGGGTACGTCCAGCCTACGCCGCAGTGTCGGCGATAGAACGCTGTCCTAGGTAACTAACAATTGAAGGTAATAATAGTTATACTCCCCGAATGGGGGTGACATAACAGAAATATAAACTCAACCACAGCTAAGGTAGAACAGGTAAGATAGATTGATAATGAAAGATAAAATAATATCCAGAATAGAGAATCACAGAGATACAATCCAGAATTCTAAGTGTCTAAAATAGTACATCCCAGAATATCTCAAAGTCTAATACAGTAATCCAGAATAGAAAAGACAGTCCTAGTCTAAGGGAGTGTCATCTACAACTAGTGGCTCCTGCTGCTGGTCCAAGTCCAGGCACTCGTCTAGTGTAGCACCGTAGTAAGTAGGGCAGAACGCCTCAGCCTCGTCCTCTGTAATATTTCAACAGGTCCAGTCAGGACAGGAGCGAGCACAGTACATCTCAACAAATCATAGCAGGTCAGGATATATAATCATGCTAGAGAGTAAGATACAAGAAACTGAAGAAATATGATAAATAGGAAGACTGTAAATAAATAGCTACAGTATATAGAGAACTGATAGTGTCTAGTGATTCAGAGCATACGATGGTTATGTAAACGGCACGATGTTATACACGAGTAATCTACAGAGGTTGTACACGAGTAATCTACTAGATTGAATACATAACCACTTCTACTCTCCCGCCCCAATCAATACACAAGGATCTGGCTAAGTTATGTTATTGTACACGAAGGTTATGTGAATACATGATTATACACGATTTCACACGTTTCGTACACGAAAGTCACAAATACAAGGAGTACACAACGTTCACGATAAAGTACACGAACACGAAATACCCGATGTATCCGCTAATGGGATAACATCGCCCAACAAGATCCATATAGTACTAATCCGTGTTTCCAACGTGTCCGCATCATGTAAAGTAATCTAAAGCAGAAAATATACTCCTAATGCAGGATATGAAATGATCAGAGAATGTACTCGCCTGTGTCCTGAGAATCTGAAGAATGTATACTGTCCGAGGAGGGGTGCATGTCTCCTATAGAACAGTACGAGTCACTATGAGTCTACAATGATAATACGATGCAAATTGATGCATTCTACATGAAACTAGGTCAATCTAGTCTAATCTAGGTCAAACTAGTCTAATCTAGGTCTAGCAAGACTATTCTAGGTTTTCTAGGCTAATCTAGGCAATACCATGTCAAGCCTACCAATACACACATTGGTATATAGATTATAATCTAAATAGAGTATGTAACCTATAGCCTCTATACCCTATTACCCATATATCATAACACAACCCACATATCATGATATGCCAAATGATAACCCATATAATATATACAATCATATCACAATGTATCATGTATATACATTATCACACATCTAATAGAGAATACATATATATATATATATATATCTATTATCTAGTACACAAATAGACCCATTAAATAATATAACTAGAAAACACCCTATAGGCCAATGTGTACCCAACCACCCTATAGGTTAATACATGAATACATTACAATACTAAAAGATAATACACATATATACATGTGTATTAAGAGGGGGACACAAGTTCATGTGTCCAAGTGTATGTGTGTATAGAGTGCATGAAAACAGTGTGAACAAGGAAATAGTGAGAAAATCAGTGAGCATTGGTAAAATAGTGTAACAGTGTGTTAGGCTTGTGTGTGGGTGATGGTGAGTGACTTGTGTGTGAGTGACAACAGTGATAGAATAAAAACAGTGGCAAAACAGTCCCTATAATTTCCAGATTTCAGTCCATATATATATCATACCAGATTTTACATACAACTCAGATTTTTACATTAGCAGTGAGCACATCAGTTAAAGGGAAAACTGGAAATAAATTCCTTGTTCAACATCCCAGGTTATAGCCTCATCCCCAGTTTAAATTGAACCCAGAAAACAGTTTACAGTTAACAGTGAAGAAAGGGAATCTATGAACTATGTATATTCAGTTAAGGAAGCAACCCAAAACAGTTGACAGGATATCAATCGGTTTAATAAGAAGAAAGCATTGAATCTACATAATGTAAACTCATGTTCACATATGCTCAGGTTTATACAACTTCATGACAGTGAACTCAATATAAAATCTCAGTAAATTAGTGAACAAGGAAATCAATTTCCAGGTTTCCAAAAGAACAGTGTGCAAAACCAATCTCGGGTTCATGTTGAAAACTGGGAATCAACTCACAACCAAATAATCATTTAACAGCCTAAACAATCATTATCTCAGGTTTTAGGACATGAATGTAAAGGAAAACAACTTCCAGGTTTCAACAGAAAACAACATTGAAATCAAAGAAGAGGAAACAGTGAACAAATCTAATAATATGGTTTAAGACTACTCTCAAGTTTGACATAATTCATGAATCAAAAGTTAGTTTCAGTTGATAGGAAGACATCCCAGGTTCTATACATTGACAGTTTAAAAAAATCAGTCAATACACAACCATTCTCAACAATTAAACATAAAGTATAAAATGGGAGACAATATCTGGAACTCAGTAATCAAATGCAAAAAGGGAATGGAGATCAATGAATACATGAACTATTCTCAGGTTCAAGGAAGGTAAGGTTCAGTTCATAAGTGTTGATCCAACTTGAATACAAAATCCCATTTTACACATTCCAAAAGCCAACTTGAATGCCATACACTAAGCTAACATAATATGTAACATGTAGGGATCCAAAATCAATTGAAACATAACACAAAAAGAGCATTAAATTGGTTTGGAAAAACTGGAAATAACCAGTATCATACAGTATCAGAAAACCCAAGAAAACCCACGTTCGAATCAAATTTCCTAAACAAAACCTAAACTAACATGTAACCTAATGCAAACAGGAATTACACATCATATTAAGGACCTAAACATTCATTAAACATAATTTAAAATCATTTAAAACTATTAAAACACAAGAATGTAAACACATCACACACACGCACACAGTGGCTTCCCCGTGCACACGGAATAGCGTGTCCGACACGACACGAGGACTCGTGAAACTTTATGAGCCGCGTGTCAGTCAGTGCCCCTATCACCACGTCGAAAATCTTGTGTCGAGGTGGCGTATTTGGCGCACAGTAGCCCCCGAGTAGCAGGGAAGCTACAGTACCGCGCGCACGCCCCCGCACCCGTATGTTCTCGTATCCCCCACGACTCGACACGACACACAAATCACTATACGACACTGGAAACCCCTAAGCAACACCTAGGGCTAATTTTCTGTTCAAATAGAATCCAAAATCTCGACTGGAATGTCCTTTGAGACATTTCGTCGAACACCTAGACTACCCCCTGATACGTGTCCGATACGGACACGAAATGGGTCCAAAACCTAGGGTTGGCCTATCCTACAGTTAGGTGAGGGCTAGGGCATCCCTAAAATGATTTTTAACAGATTTTAGGAGTAAAGGAAGGGATTATACCTATATGTGAACAAGCTCTCAAAAAAGCCTCAAGGAAATGATTCCTCAAACCACCCAAAGTCCTCCAAATTGATTCCTTCCTGCCAAAACTAAATACAAACAGCAAGAACAAGGGATTTAGGTCCTATTGCAATTTGTTTGAGGGAAAAAGGACTTAAAATGAATTTAATATAAATTTTTGAAGATGGAACTCACCTCTTTCTTAAAACTTGGATAAACCCTAACAAAGAGGCTAGCCCTAAATTCTAGGAGAGTATTTATAGAGGGGGGGCTGTCTAGTGGCCGGCCATAGGGTCTAGACCTAGGGTTTTGCGAAGTTGGTTGAGTCCCTAATGGTTTAAATCATGATTATGACTTGTGACTTCACAAGCCATTCTTAGACCAAAATAATTCCAATTTGCCCCAAACCAATTCTAATGAACTAGAAATCACTAACTTAGGTCATACTAGGGTTTCTTAACCTAACCAAGATGTCCTGACCTAGGTTAGCCAATAGGACAGTCTCATAGTCAACACCAGTCAAAATCTAAAACTAGCACCAATCAATTTTACTAAAAATCATCTAAAAATCACATTAATTATAATTAATAATAATAATCCCAAATTAATTCCAAAATTTTAAAAATGACCAAAATACCCTCAAGCTAGAAAAGTGGCAGTGACACTATGTAAACTCCTATAGTTCATTACCTATTCTAGGTAATTACCTTCGTCCTAGTAGGGAGGTAAAACCCTATTCCTAAATGCTTATTTATACAATGTTATCTACCTATCTAGTCTCCATAGGTAAACTCTCATTTACCTAATCATATTACCTAATGTAGGTAACTATTTAATTATCTACTCAAAGTATATTACCTATTCAAGTGCATCACCTATTTAGGTAATCCTCTAATGCTAATAGGTAGGTAAATCTCACTACCTACCTCTCATAACCTATCTATACTCACTCACTCTCACTCTCTTAGACACAACTCTTGTACTCTCTAAACACTCTAAGTGAAAACTCACATAGGCTACTCATGAACTCCCATCTATTCTCTCATTTTCTGTCACAGTTTACTTCGTTCATCCCTGTACACTATCAGCCTGACAGTTCACTTCCCTTCACTTGATAAACACACACACTCACATTGGCACACTAGAGTTATCTAAATCACCCACACATGTAGGGGCATTCCCTGGTCTACGGCCTGCTATGCCAAGGCCTCACATTGGCCTGCTGTCAAAGAAGGACAGCCTACTGGCTTGCCACTCCTCCTTTCTATTCACCTACAACACACATATATATATATATATATATATATATATATTTTTTTTACACACACACACAGATATATATATATATATATATATATATATATATATATATATATATATATATATATATGTGTGTGTGTGTGTGTGTGTGTGTGTGTGTGTGTGTGTGTGTGTGTGTGTGTGTGTGTGCCATATATAACACACACACATATATCATATAAGTTTCAGTCATCCCACATAGGCTATACACTACTGCCACTTGCCTTCCTATTCCCCCTACTGTTACTTGCCTACAAATTGACACTAACCTTCCCTTACTCTATTCTCTGTCACTTGATACTCTCCTCCTCTCCCTACCTAAAGACTAACCCTATTGTCTAGGCCAAAGGCCAAATACTGGCCTGCCAACAACCTACCCGATTTTCCTCTTAACTCTTGCTGCCCCTAAACGGCAGTACAACACTGTTGTTGCTACTCTTCCTTTCCCTTTTACCTCCTGCATTGGCCTCCTAACTAATCCTCGATTACCTAACATACTGCTGCTTGATACCCAACTCACCACATGTTCATATGGTAACCCTAATACCCTTGTCCATTGATACCTTACTGTTAAACCTCTAACCTATTACCTACTGCCTATCCAAGTGCAGGCCACAAGTCCTTATACTGCCTTGTGTACATCAGTGCACAGGCCCTACATAACCTACAGTAGGCTGTAGATTACACCTACTATTAAGGTTGACAAGTGCACATTAATATACTGCTAAACAGCCCCTACCTATACTCCCTATAGATGATACTCTATATAACTGATACATTGAATGAATATACATTCCTATTCCCCTCTCATCTTATCAACTGATACAAGATATCCTTCCACATCTTAACTGATGCAACTAAACCCCTCTTCCTAAACTGACTGATACATACATAAATTGAGGCTGATACATTACTTCACTCCCTTGCCCGACACTTGATACTTGACTGAACTGCACCTGTAGGGTCCCTGCAGATATGCACTTACACTGAGGCTTAGGACTGAAGCAATGGACTGATACCAGTGTAATTTGAGGACTGAATAATGGACTGATATATAAATAATTTGATACAGTGGAAAGCCAGGACTGATACATTGATAGCATATCCTAATAACTGATATATTGTATCCAATGACTGATACAATTAGATGGCTCCCTACATATGTATACTGCTGCTGTAGAATGCTAAACTCGAGCCTATCTCACTCTCTATCACCTGTGCCATGCCAATTAAAGGAAACTCCCACCTTCATATCCTCTGCTACATGGCTCTATTACAAAGGCAATGTTGCCTACTGCTACAAAGCCTATCCCGAGCCTCTCAAAACATCATGACTGATACATATCAACCATGTAACTGATACCCTTAAGTTTCAGTCCATGCTCATCCTTAACTGATACTAACATATCAGTCTCACTGATACTCAAATATCAGTCAACTGATACTCAAAAGCCCGAGCCAATCTCCTATAGTTGCTACTAAAAACCCTTTACTTTACCCCCTATCTTCCTCATGACTGACATGGCACTCCCCCTTCTCTAAACTGTTGGTGTCTGCTCCTTACATTTCTTTACAACGGTAGCTAAGCTACCGCTCTCTTCATGTATATTGTTGCTATAGCTCCTATATCAGTCCTACTCCTACTCCAAGACTGCTACTGTATAGCTAATGCATGATATAGTCCCTTCACACACACAAAAAAACATATAAAGACACACTCTCATATTTGTAAGTTTAAGCATATACAAATACATTAAATCAATTGTCAGTCCTCATACTCACATGCACACAACAGTACAAAACAGCCCTTATACTCTTGCATACCAAAACATTCCACATATCCCTATGTTATGCAAAATAACATTTACTCGAAATATAACACCCAAAGGTTATACCAATGATAATCTAATTTAATATACAACTCAAAAACAATGTCAATCTGAGTTTAGAATAATTTGTCTCCTTTTGGTCATTTTGTCAAACACTTGGCGTGCATATCACGATACGCCATGATACGCACTCCAAATGGATCGACCCGAAGTATACCCACATGTTTTAAATCACAATTAGGACTCAACAAACCTATTCTCGAACCCTAGAAATGTCATTCTCAGATTTTCCCCAAAATGAGTCAAAATACAAAGGGAAAAGTCCTTAAATGCAAGAAGAAGAGTCAAAACTCCTCACCATGGGTAACATTAATGCATGGGGGTCCCTAATTAATGCCTCTACACTAATTTTATGTAAATTAGAGGGTTTAGAATGCATATACCTATTAGAAGATGGATTCCCAATGAAAAAGTCCCAAGATCTAGAAGCCCTCAAGCTCCAAGTGCTCCAAGTGCTCCAATCCCTCCAAGCTTGCTTCTAGAGCCTTCTACTCTATGGGGGAAGAGAATGAGACCAATTTAAGAGAATTTGGAGAGAATTGGGTATATGAATAATTTGGGAAAGAACTTCTAAATTAGGGTTAGGGTTTCAAAGGAAAGAGGAGGAAGAAGAAGTTATTCTTCTTATAGGCAAGAGGAATGTGTTGGCTGTCCAAAATAGGTAGATTTAGGGTTTTGGGCTAGTATGAAATGTTCCTAAGGTCCCTCTATGTGTCATGACAAGTTTTAGTAAAAGGTCTTTCTATCTAATTAGATGCTTAGCCTAAATTCAATTTAATCTTGCTAGCTAACTAGGGCTAATTAAAGTCTAGCAAAAATGGAATTTGATACTTGTCTAGTCTTATTAATTTGGTTCACTAGGGTCACTAACAACTATTCTAACTAATGGATAACCACTAATCATATTCAATAAAAACATATGCACTATATCCAATATTATAGATAATAAATCAAAAAATATAATTACTAATTTTGTAAAATAAATTTATCACTCAAAATATAATTTGAATTCACAATAATAACAAGAAATAGGAAAAGTCAAAAATATCCCTCATCTGGAAAAGTGGTGGTTACACTACCCCCAGCGTGGGAGATAGGTAGAGAAGTTATGATCCCTTCAGAAAGCATGTCTTCATAAGCCTGTTGGTCGTGTAACTACCACTTTTCTGAAGAGGGGTATTTTTGACTCTTACTATTTCTAGTTATTATTGTGAATTCAAATTATATTTGGATTAATAAATTTATTTTACCAAACTAGTAATCATATTTTTGGATTAATTATTTAATATAGTACATATGTTATATTATTGTATATGATTAGTGGTTAGCCATTAGTTGGAATAGTTGTTAGTGACCCTATAGGACCTAAAACAACATGATATGACCACCTAATCAAATGATTAAGACTAGCCTAATTGGACTTTAGTTAGCCACTAGTTAGATTAGAAAGAGTAGTTAGAAATTTTGACTAAACACGTAATTAAGAAGAAAGGCTTATTTCCTAAACTTTTCATAACATTAGAGAGGGGCTTAGTGGTCAATTTATATTAGCCAAACCCCTAAACTAAACCTCATATGGAAGCCTACTTTCTATTTATAGCCTCCCTTCATCTTCTTCCTCCTCCTTTCATTCAAGACCCTAACCCTAATTAGAAGCTTTTCCCCAAATTGTTTCTACCACCAAATCTTCTCCAAATTAGCCCAAATTTGTTCCATTCTCTTCCTCATAGAGAGTGGAAGACTATAACAGCAAAACATTGGAGGTTGGAGCACTTGGAGCTTAGGAATTTCTAGATCTTTGAGCCATTTTTATTGGAAATACGTCTTCCAATAGGTATATGCATTCTAAACCCTCTAATTTACATTAAATAGTGTAGAGGCATCAATTAGGAACCCCTATGCATTAGGGTTGCCCATGGTGAGGAGTTTTGACTCTTCTCCTTCTATTTGAGAACTTTTTCCTTTGTATTTTGACCCATTTTGGAAGAAATCCGAGAATGACATTTTTAGAGTTTGAGAATAGGTTTGTTGAGTTCTAATTGTGATTTAGAACATGTGGGTATGCTTCAGATCGAGTTTGGATCCATTTGGACTACGTATCATGGCGTATCGTGATATGCACGCCAAGTGTTTGAAAAAATTGCCCATTGGACTCACGTGGCTCTAAATCTCACATGGACCCTTGTTCTAGCTAGGTTTGGTATTTAGATTGCTTAATGTATATATACATACTCATATATATAATTAGATTTTGCATATTTTCAAGTAGGGGCCATTGTGGAGTGATTTTAGAGATTGGTGTGAAGTGTGGACTGTTTTGGGTTATGTGGGGTGGCATATGCATATACATCTATATATTAAGAGAGAGAGAGAGAGTGTTTGTGTGTGTGTGTGTGTGTGTGTGTGTGTGTGTGTGTGTGTGTGTGTGTGTGTGTGTTCATATTGTGACTAAATTAGAAGGCTGATACTTATATATAATGTGTGTTCACTATATATTTAAGTTTGAAGAAAAGGAAGGAATCATGTATCAGTGGATCAATAGAGAGGTTCCTGCTTCTAACAGGCATCAGTCATGAGAGAACTGCCCTGTACTGGGTTTGTTGCCTCTGTATACAGCATTGTACCTACCCTCCCACAAGAAATCAGTTTAAGTGTTGGTGTGTTGTGTATCAAATGGGATATATATATATATATATATATATATATATATATATATATATATATATACATATATATATATATATATATTTGTGAGTGAATACAGGAGGGGAAAGAGATTACTGTTTACTATGTAGTTGGGGCTAACACATATGTGTATCAGATGAGGGTGTGTGTGTGCATGCCTATTTGAGGATAGATAATGTGTGAGTATGAGAGAGTGTAGTGATGGGAGGGCCTAGGCATCAGCTAATTGGATGTTTAAGCAGATATAAGATGAGGGAGAGTAGTGTGTAGGTGAGTTTGAGAGAGTGGAGGGTCAGTAAGAGGGATGTGTTTTCCTGTTGCATAGGAAATGAGAGGGAGGATGAAAGTGAGGAAGAGGCTCGGGTACAGTAGTGAGAAGGGGCTCATGAATTTGGGGCTTATAGCAGAAGCAATTAGTAGATGCTGCAACATCTAATAGGGAGTTAGGCTCGGGCTACTTTAGTAGCAGTAGCTACATGTAGATAGGGGGAGTGATGTGTGTTAGTTAGAGAAATGCCTCTTTTATTTAGAAAGGGGGCCTATATGTTAACTGATAGGTAATATAGGTGTACCAGTCATATAGTTGCCTTGAATAACAATACCGCTTGTTACATTTGGGCAGTAGCCTTGATACGTTGAGTATCATAGTAGCTATACATGTAAGAGGCCACCTATGTATTAATTGATGGGGGTCGAGCTATACCAGTTTAAATAGGTTAGACATTAATCAGTCATAGGAAAATGCATTAGTTCTATAGACATTAGATGTATCATCAGTTGAGGAAAAATGATGTGAAGATTTTAGTAACAGCAAACTTTGATGTTTGCACAACATGTGTATCAGCAGATGGCCATCCATGTATCAGTCCTATTTTGAACCCATATCAGTTATATGGTTGATATGAATAAGTCACATTTGTCTTGAGTATCTATTAGCTACTATTGTATAGAGAGGGGATACGTATGATGAGGGAGATGGGCCATATTTGCATAAGTCCATAGGAGAATGGGATAATTTGTGAGTCAGTCCATAGGAAGAGGGAATAGGCTAGGGTATTTAGTCCTATAGGAGAGGTGCATCAGTCCTAATATATATATATATATATATATATATATATATATATATATATATATATAGTATCAGTTCATATAGTTATGGCTGATACTATATATATATATATCAGCCTATAGGGTCGGGTAAGCAGAGGCCCATGGCAACAGAGACTTGGGGGCAGGCCCTACAGACAGAGAGGAGGAGCCATAGGCCAGGTGTTTGAGTATATGGTGTATTGGAGTTAGGGTGTTGAGGGTGACAGTATTCATGAGAGGGTGTGTCTTGTGTTAGCCTAAGTGAATATCCCTAAGTGCAGTGAAGTAGAGAGTGAGTGATGTATGTTAGCTAAAGTGTGGCTTCAAGTGTGTTAGATGAGAGTGAGAGAGAGGACAACAATATCTTAAGAGGGAAGGAGGTTCGAGCTAGACTTAGCATACAACAGTAGTATACATCAGTATAGGGGGGCTTTGTATAGTAGTACCTAGTTGGAAGCGTGAAGGTATGGGAATATGAGTGAGCAGTGTTGGTCAGTCCTTGGTGGCAGCAACCTATTTTCCATGTATTTATCTATCTATATATCTATCTATCTATCTAAGTATCTACCTATCTATCTAATTGTCTATTTATGTATTATCTATCTTTCTATCTGTTTACCTAGATAGGTAATACATATTGATAATAGGTAATACTTTAGGATAATGTAATAAGAAAATAGGGTAATGGATATTATTATAGGTATAAGTTATATATATTGATACTTAACCTAGTTTGACTCAATTTGACCAGATTGACCCAAAAGTCAACATTTAAGTCAAATTGACCTAGTTTGACCCCGGAAACCTAGTTTTGACTTGTTTGACTAGCATTAACCTAGTTTGACTTATATGACCTAGAAAAGGCATAGCTGCATATAATTAATGCATTTAAATACATTGTTTACTCTAGAACATCAAGTAACTCTGTATATCTCATATATAGGTTTGTGTGACACCACTTTGGGCATCGATCCACATTTACTGCTCAGAATCGTAGGCGAGTACATTCTATGATAGTTTTCATTATCTGGTGATTATTATGATTCAACTTCTACTATAGTATTACCTGATTTTCTGACACAACACAGATTGGTATTTCTGGATTCATTTACTTGCGACACATGTATTATACTTGTCTGGCCTTTATTTTTGGAATCACTCACTGGAACCATCTACTAGCATCACTTACTTTCTGACTGGACTTGTACTTGATTTACGTGTTGAGATATGGATTACTTGTACTAGTCGGGGTGGGAAAATACTCGAGTAGACATGTAAACATTTTTAATCATGCTGGAATCACCCTTACTGGTCTAATTTGGAAAGATAGTCATCGCACACTTGTCAAGTATGCGATGTGTCATATTTACTACCGGTCTAATCTGGAAAGATAGTCGTCGCACACTTGCCAAGTGTGCGATGTGCCGTATTTACCCATAGCCTTTTATATGTCGAAAGAGGTATTTCAAAACACACTGGTTTAGTGCTTTCTACTGGATTCACATTATACTTACTGGTCTCATATTATACTGGCTGGACTCACATCACATCTGTTTTGGTCTAGTTATCTTTATTTACAGTCTTTATTGCCATGTTCCTCTGGTTTACTATATTTACTTTCCTTGTACTTTAGTTAGTTGTTATTCTATTTCATTTCCTGATTCATTCTTTTCCTGTTCATCAAGTATTACTTACTATAACTGTTTTATAGTCTTTGTCATTTAATTGGAATTGCTAGAGGAGATGTGCTCGTTCCATCCTAACTGGATATATTTTTTAGATGACTGCTCAGGGGACTTGTATCCTACATTCTACAGGTCCGATGAGGGGATAGCAACGATGGGTCCTGATACTCAGGAGTGATTATTGAGAGGCTTAGTTACTATTATAGCTTTATGATATATTCACTGTTAGAAATCTTGGCATATATAATGGAGATTTTGTTATTGTATTTGAGATTTGGATATAGATATTGTATTTAGAAGTTGCTGATGTTTTAGACTTTGTAGTTTATTAGACTTCTTTGATATCTTATCGTGCTTTAGATTGTGATTGAGTATTTATTATTATCATTGTACTTTGTCCTCCATTTTGGAGTTGAGATCTATGACAGGTACATTATATCATTGTGTGAGATAGTTAGTGATCTAGACAGCATTCTACCGTCGATGCTGCGGCGTAAGCTGGACGTTGTCGCGTACTCGTGCCCCTATACCGGGTGCAGGTCGTGACAGGTTGAACCGAACAACCAATGTCTGTTGGGATGAACCCAACTTGGAAGTATCGGATTGCGTCACTGCTTTCTCGTCGGAGGAGAAAGTCGTCCCCAGCAGAGTCGCCAACTTGTTCGCAATCAAAATTATTTGTGGGTTGAAAGAGCGCTTGAAATTACAAGTTTCTCTCAAAGAGGAAGAGGCAGTATGAAACAAGACTCCTTTTTTTTCCTTTATATAATACGATTTTGAACAATATAGCAAAAACCCTAACAAGAAGGATTTGCTAATACAAATAAAGATTCTGGAAAGTGTGTCGATGGAGATTGGGTACTGTAATTGACCCCTTTACTCCATTGACGGTCAGATACTTAGTAGCTTCATGAAGTGGTCTATAACTCTCTCATGTGCATCTGGTATCCTCATTGACGAGGTTGATTTTGGTGGATTCGATCAATTGATGATATGATCTCCTCCTTTATCATTCGCGATCTCCTCGATCATCTTATCGATGATCCTCTCTCGGGATCTCTTCTCCTGATCTATGATCTGATGATCCTCTCTCTATATTTGCCTTTTAGAGGGCAAGTTATAAAAAAGGTAATGATTATAGGGGGAATATCCTGCATAGAAGACGTTACCTGGGGACACAGCTGGTTAGGCAGGCTGTTTAACCGCTCGGCCTAGTTGAGACACTGATTGGGCGACCGTTGCTGCAGGAGCTCCGGAGGAGGACTTAAGGATCCTCGGGTGTAATCGTCGGTAGTTATGATTGTCCACCCGTTGTTTGAATGGTGAGATTGTGTAACGTGCACGCCATAAATGGAAGATTTGAATCGGGGGCACGATATTTGATTAATGTGTGGCCCTGACCATGATTTTGGAGGGAATCTCCTATTTAAATGGGGCAGTTATGGTGCACATGCCATAAACGTGGTGTTGATCCTTTCAGCTGTTGCCGACGGGATTTGAGGTGGTCTAATTCAGGGCACGAACTAGTTTGTTTGATCCAGTCCATGGCACGAACCATTTTGTCTTGATCTGATTCGGGATGCAAACCAGTTTGTTGTTGATCCGGTCTAGGGCGCGGACCAGTTTGTTGTTGGTGAAAAAGATGGCTCAGCCTGGGATTTGAACCGTCCGACTTGATGTGAAGATTGATGGGCAGTTTGAACTGCATGTCTCCTTGGCCATATGGAGGCCTTCTGGCTGGGGAGTCATATGGTGTCTGGGTCGCATGTGAGCTGGTCGCATGGAGGGGTCCAATTGTCTTTGGTTCTGCAAAGGTGGTGTACCTCGGGATACTGTGCTGTTGGGACTTGCCATCCCGTTGGAGGGCTTCTGGACCTTCGTGCACATTGTTTGGAGTGGCTGGGTCCTAAACAAGCATAGGAATTTTCCATGCTTCTACAGTAGCACCTACAGTCGCACCTAGGACCTGTAGTAGACAGTAGCAAATTCTTATGTGCATTTGTGTGTGTGTGTGTGTGTCAAGTGCATATGAGTCCACTGATGTATACGTATATATATATGTGTGTGTGTGTGTGTGTGTGTGTGTGTGTGTGTGTGTGTGTGTGCGTGTGTGCCTAGGTGAACTAGAGAAGTGTGTGTGTATGTTCGGTACATAGGAGTATATAGCAGTTAGGAAATCAATAGGTTAGCAGTAGGTTGGAGGATGCACTGGAGTGTAAATATACCTATATGTTCATAGGTATGCGTATCAATCAATAGGGAGATCTGCTAGTAGCTTCCTCCAGGAGTCCATGCAGGAACTACAACAGAGCTTTAAGCACTACAGAGCTTGGCAGAGGTGCAGATGTGTGTGTGTGTGTGTCTGTGTGTGTATGTGTGTGTGTGTGTGTGTGCCTAGGTGATAGGATGAGGGAAAAACATTTGGTATAAGATGGAAGGTTGTGGTTGGGCATGGTTATGTAGGAATGATATTGGCAGGGGTACATGTATGTGTTTATATAGGATATGTGCATGTGTTTAAGGGTAAGATATGAGTGTAGATATTTATTATTAGGTAATAGGTATTGGACCTAAGGGACATGGGTATTGCGTATAGGGTATACTAAGTTAAGGTGTATCGTGGCATGGGTAAATTAAGGTTATGGTTATGATAGGGATATGTGTATATACCTATGTACTAGTATATGGGTATAAGGATGTTAGAGTATACGGATATAAGCATAAGGTGGCATGATGATACCAGATAGGGATATTGACACATAGAGTATATGGATAAGGGTAATAGGCATATGTGAAATGTATAGGAAATGAGTAAATGGTTATGATAGTGGTATAGATAGATAGAGTAATTGTGTGTGTGTGTGTGTGTGTGTGTGTGTGTGTGTGTGTGTGTGTGTGTGTGTGTGTGTGTGTGTTTTGTGTGTGTGTGTGTGTGTGTATATATATATATATATATATATATATATATATATATATATATATATATATATATATTAAGAATATATATATATATATATCTTTATATATATATATATATATATATATATATATATATATATATATATATATATATATATATTAAGACGTAAAAAAAAAAAATATATATATATATATATTAAGAATATATAAAGATATATATATATATCTTTATATATATATTCTTAATATATATATATATATATATATATATATATATATATATATATATATATATATATATATATATATATTCTTATACATATATAAGAATATTCTTATATATATTCTTATATATATATATATAATCCGGATTTCGTTTTGCTACTCCCGGTCATCGAGCCTTATCAACTCGACTCTTTTCCTTGCCCCCCTAGCCTCTCACTTCGTTTCGTTCTTACTCTGTATCGTCGCTTGAATGAAGACACCCGATCGGCCCGACTTTCCCAAATGCCCCACACCGCCACCCAGGTAAATAAGGAACAAGATGAATACAAAAGTTAAACGAGCATCCCACACCCGGAAGGTACCCTACATAGGCCTTCCCCGAAGCCCCCAGTAACTAAGGTAAACAAAGTAGAAAAAGCACCAATTTCTGTACCGATTCCGGAGGAGCGATGGATAAGTGATCATCCCTTTCTTTTAAGTCAGCTAATAAAATCAACGAGTTCCAGCTGTAAGTGAAGTTCCACATCGCAAGCACCTTACTCCCAAGCACTGGTTTGCGCATTTGTTTAGGTGGATGATTCGTCCATGCAGATGATAGCTACTTCAGCTGAACCAGAGAATTTCATCCGTTCTCTGGGTAAAACCACTCTATTGTCCACTTCTAATAAACGTGATTGACCCAATTTTGGATCATCTTCTGGAATCGTATAACTATCAAAAGTCGGTAACTGTTCATCAGAACAGTTATAGTCCGAATACTCATAAGGTTGGGTCGACACCCACCTCCCCCCAAACTTGACTATATATATATATATATATATATATATATATATATATATATATATATATATATATATATATATATATATATATGAGAGGTGCATCAGTCCTAAGGGTTAGCATATGTCTTAGATAGTGTGTATAATATATATATATATGTCATGAGTTTAGATGATAAGCATATATAAGAATGGTTGGGGAACAGTAGACTGATTCAATGTGTTAGGAGGTGGAACTGCATGATAAGCACCACCCCCAGCACCAGACTGACTTGGAGTAGCCTGAGCGGATATAGTAGCATTGTGGGGAGATTATACTCCCAGACCAGTGTTAACATTGATAGATGGTGCTATATTTTCTTGGGTTGGAATTGGATTCGAAACCGGTGGAACAGTATGTTGTGCTATGATCACAACATGCATACTTGCAACCATTTCAGCCGTAGTTTTAAGTTAGTCTCTAATACAGCAATCCTCTGTTCTTGACTGCTGAAGCTAGACGCATCTTGTTCTTCATTAGTGACATAGGCAGTCACTTCTCTGGCTATCGATAATGAGCTAGTGGAAAAGATAGTCCGTTCAGAGCTCTCATTATTGGCGTCAAAGTCATGCAGGGAACTACCCCCAGGATGAAGAGTGGGAAAATTCTTTTGATCGAAGAAATCTTGGTAAGAATCAAGAAGATTCCTTTGACCGATTGTTTCTTGGTCAAAAGGAAGATCGATTGTTCCCTAGTCGGAAGGAAGATTCATTTGATCGATTGTTTCTTGGTCGGAAGGAAGAGTCCTTTGACCGAGTAGGTCTCGGCTTTTTGATCTGGTATTTTGGTAGACTCCTTCACCAGAGTCACGGATACGATCAAGGTATTGTTGACTGGGATTGCAGGATGCATTACGTCTTGGACATTTTCCAGCCCCAGTACTTCAGGATGTCATGTTGACCGAAGCATATAACAACTCATCTTCGTCCACCATCACAAGTTCAGAAGTCCGAGTATAATTTAAACAGTCGAAGACAGACCGTTTAGCTGACTGGCAGCAACATTTTATCACTACTTCGTGGTAATAATTACAGTGATGTTCCTGATGTGGAGTTACAGGTGAACAAGATGGTCTTGTCATCTTTCGCTTTTGTACAAGAAGTTCGCGGAGATCGGTTGCAATGACAAGATAAGGAGAAGTCGGAGGTACATATTCCTCGATGATGTAAGAAACATGATTTTGGTTCTTGAGGTGCCCTGTACCCTGTGTGTACAGAGAAGTGCTAACTTCGTTGGCATAGGTGAGAGGATTCTTGATTTGAGGAATTCTTCCTATGCGCAACTTAGTAGGTGGCACAGATTGTTCTTGATGCAGGCTTGATGCTGTTTTGCGCTGATTGAGGTAAGTGCGCATGTCAGAGTCGTGCGCCACCTGGCTGTCTATCTGGGACACCCTTAGTTTACCCTGTTTAGTTCTTAAAATGTGCAGGGTAGGAAGTTCTTGGTTCTGGCTTGATTGACATTGGCCATGAGGAGTGGGCAAGATGCCCTATTGTTCTGCACATACTACTCTAGCACGTTTGGCGCGGCACAGATGAGCAGTAGAAAACAGACTTTGAGTAGAGTCTAATTTCTTAGCATTGATTTAATTGTCTCTGCCAAGGGAAGTAGACTTTTTACTTGAAAGTGTTCTCGCATTGACTGACACAGGGGCACAGTCAGATACGTTTTCCACCGAGTCCAGGACGGGAGAAGGATAAGGAGTGGCCATAGGGGGCTTTCCTTTATTCTATATAGGGGCAGTGATATGTAATTTCTTTCCCAAGTTTAGAACTGGAGAGGAAGAGGGATTAGCCAAATGGCGTTTCCCTTCTTCTACGCCAAGACAGTGGTTGGCGTATTTTCCACCAATTTTAGAATTGGTGACGAAGAAGAAGTGGTCATGTAGCGCTGTCCCCTGATTGGCGCCAGGACAGTGGTTGGCGCGTTCTCCACCAATTTTAGAATTGGTGAGGAAGAAGAAGTAGCCAAGCAACACTGTCCCTTGGTTCGCGCCAGGGTAGTGGTTGGAGCTAGCACTCTCTACCAATTTCAGAATTGGTGAGGAAGAAGAAGTGGCTACAGAGCTTTTCTCCAAGCTTGGCGTATGACTCATGATTGGTGCACTAGAGGACTTCGAAATCCAGATAGCGCGCACTCTGTTCTTGACAGCAGCAGTGGTGGCGCGCTTTGCACCCCCTGCGCCAAGCATGGCTTCGTAGGCAGTTTGGTCGACTTTAACGACCAAAGTCTCCTGCGTCGTGCCGACTGACACAACATCCCATTGAGTTGTCACTTTCTCGTCGAAGGAAAAAGTCGTCCCCAACAGAGTCGCCATTCTGTTTACAAAAACAACAGTTTCTTTACAAACTAAGAAAAAAGAAAGTACAAGAGTACAATTGATTTCTGGAAAAGTACAACTATAGGAATCTGATCAGAAGACGATCACTTTATCCGTTGGACGATACGATGTCGAAGAAGAAAGCCTTTGGAGAATACTGCAGCAAGTGCCCAGGAGATTATGATCATTAGTGATGCTTGTGAAGTGATTTGGAACTCTATTTATAGAGTTCAGAGATAACTGATAAGTAGTTATCCTAATTGGCGCACACTGCATTCGGCGCGCCATTCATCCAGTCGCGCGAACGGTTAACTTAACTGCATGAGACGTGTGGCATTCTGTTAGAGAGATGCGCGTGGTCGTAGGCAGTGTTGTGTGCACGTTCTTCGAGATTAGTGGCATGCGCGCCACGTCATCTAACTGCTTTGGATGATAATTTGATTGATTAGCGCCAATTGTTGAATGACGCCAGGCGCCATCTGCTGTTTTAGTGCCATCTACTTAATTCATTGATTACATCGCGCCAACTACGAATAGCGCGAGGCAGTTGTCAGTCACTATGACAAATCTGACACAATCTTCTCGAGCACCGCGCGTTCGGGATTCGAAACAGATTTTCCTCGACTGACGTGCTGTCAGTCATGATGACTGTCGTTTGGTTTCTCCGAGAAGACTGCCACATGTAGCTAGCGCCATCTGATGCCAGCGCCATCTGTTTCCTAGCGCCATCTGTTGACCAGCACCATTTGATAACTTCAGTCTTGGCACCTTTTGTGAGTAGCGCATGATGATGATTATACTTTTTTAGGCTTCTACACACACACACACACACACACACACACACACACACACACACATATATATATATATATATATATATATATATATATATATATATATATATATATATATATATATATATATATAATGTATGTGTGTGTTTGTGTGTTAACGAGATAGTTACGAGACTTCTAAAAAATTATAAGTCTTCTATTCTATTATTTAAAAAAAAAATCTAAATTTCACCTTAAAGATAGATTTTTTTTTAGCTTTATTTTTAAAGATAAATTATTTTTAAAGATAGATTGGTTTTTAAAGATATATTATTTTTAAAAGAGAGATTATTTTCTAAAAGATTAATTATTTTTAGAAGATAGATAATTTTAAAAGATAAATTATTCTTAAAAGTTAGACACTAAAATTAAAATTAAAATTGAAACTAAAAAGTTTCGCTTTTCTATTTCTTATCAAAAAATATCCTTTAATGTCTATCTTTTAAGAATAATCTATCTTTCGGCATAAAAAAATTACGTGTCATTTTACCAAATTAACTATACAGATACATTGTTATCTCATATAACCGACTTGATGTTACTAGATTTATATACAAAACCAAACCAAATCGGTTATATGAGATAACAATGTATCTCTATAGTTAATTTGGTAAAATCACATATAATTTTATTTTTTGGGATGCCAGACATATCGTACGGAACTTTATAAACGTTGCGTTGCATGCATGGGTCCACTATTCCCAAATTTTATACACACATCTATACCTTTTCGGCAATTTGATCCGAGGCCATTTGTCTATCCAAGAAGAATATACTTCCTTTGTTGACCACAAACAACATAATAGTGTTGGGTTGTGTGGTCGTTCGTTTTTTTGTCATGCAGGAGCAAATAGAAAACAGTTTGACAATAACGAACATATAAACCGATGTTGAGGCTATCCAACTCATCACCACACATGTATAGAAGATATTTATGTTGTTCCTGACCGCTGAAAAAAAAAAACTCCACCACAATACATTATCTGTTTGAACTTTAACATCAAAGTAGAAGCAAATAAGGAACGCATCGAGTCTTGTGCGGTTGACGATGGCGTTTCTCTCAAATTCACTCCCCAATTTCATCAGCTCTATCCCTAGCTTCTCTACTGGATCAAGGAGACGATGGCGATGCTCACGATGCTACCGCGCGTCACGTCTGGTCGAGCAGCAGGAAGCCCTAACCGTAGACCACCAGCGAAGATCCCTCTCCGTGAAGGAGTATTTTACGGAGGAGGAGCTCCTGGCTGCAGTCCATCTCCGCGTACGATCTTTCTATGAATTTAACCAATCCTCTTATGGAATTGAGGTACTCACTCGCTCGCTTATAATCTATCTATTGATCATAAGAAACTTCGACGGGAACTCTGATCTTATATGATTTAGCTTTCATTGTTTGGTTAATATGATGGATAAATGTCGCCAAATGTAGGCACGCTTGTAATAGCTATGCTCTTCTTGACTACATATAAACCCTCTAATATGTTGGCCATACAACAAAGTTTAAGATTAGCGAGGTCTTCAGTAAGATTTTTTTTAGTAAACTTAAATACCAGCTAGGTTGCACGGTGACTCCTCTGGCCGCATCCATGTGCGGCATGTTGGTGTTATGCCTTTGGTTCTAGGAAAATAGTCCCACATTGCTCACACCAAAAGGTGAGTATCTCAATATATAGCTTTGCTTGTGTTGAGATGTGCACATGGGGTGTGGTGGGGCACATGGGTGCCATGTGGGGGTGTTTTTCTAGTGGAAAAAGTATTAACTCCTCAATGAAACATTTATACTTTTTTTTTTCATGCTCATGGGATTATTCCCTTAGAAGCTAAAGTCCCGTGATTCGGGCTCGGGCTCAAGGGCACAAAGTGGCGCTTTGTTGGCAAACTTTGCACTTAGCATGTGCGCAAGTTGCATGGACTGGGACATGCGCGGGCGCATGGCGCTTTGTGCGCTGTTGTTGCGCGAGTCACATAGACGGGGGCATGCGCGGTTATGCGCGTTTACACGAATGCGCCGCTGCGGGGCTGCGCTGCTGCGCGCATGCGGGTCTGCGCGTGTGCATTGCTAAGCGGCTGCGTGCGCAGACGCATGGGCTGATGTGCTGTAAGGCGCATGGGCGCTGTTGGCGCATAATCTGGTTGATTGGAAGATTTGAGCAGTTATGGAAAGATTGAGTCAATTATTCGGATCAATCTTTTGTGGGATTTGAATTCAATTCAGTCAAATCTTTCCATTATTCGCTCCTATCTTTTAGCAATCAGTTGGCGTCCAGGATTAGGGTTAGGGCTTCCACCAAACTCTATAAATAGTCTTTTCATGCCTCCTTTGAAGTTTACTCCGAAATTGAGAGACGAAGAGAGTTTTGTGGCCGCTGCCTTCAGAGTCCAGAGGAGTTCGACGAGTTCGTACAGGAGGTGACGGCGAGCGTTCCAGAAGTTCCCTCGGAACTTGCTGATTCCTGGAAGCAGATCGTGGTATGACGAATCTTGTTTTAAGCAACGATGATTCTCATCACCCCAGCAGAATTGTTTTCTTCCTTTTTATTCATCTTCACCGAGTGGCCTTTGAAAATTAGGAGAGCAAGTTGAGGCTAACTTTGTTGCTATGATTGCGCAGGTTGACTCGACTAGTGTTGACACGGACTGCTGGATAGACACTGGGGTATCATGCCATGTTTGCTCAAAGATGGAGTGGTTCACCACATACAAACTTATTTCTGAGAAGGTATGGTGGCGAACCAGACACAAGCTAAAGTTCTGGAGATCGGGACGGTTGTATGAAACTGACTTCGGGGAAGTCGCTGATGTTTTAGGATGTGAAGCATGTACTAGTGATAGCCAAGAACCTGGTCTCAGGAAGTCTGCTCTGCAACACAGGCTTGAGGATGGACATTAATGCTGGTCAGGTGGTTATGTCAATAATTGAACATACTTCGAAAAAGCATTTTGTACTGAAGGGATGTTCAAACTTCAACTTGTAACTCCTATGGAGTTAATAAATGCAGTCTCTTTTTCTGGTTATTCTCTTGAGTTGTGGCATAATAGACTAGGGCATGTTCATTGCAAAATAATAAACAAGATGTATAGCATAGAGCTTATCTCCAATTGTGGGGGTAAGGAGGTGGAGAAGTGTGAGGTCTGTGCACAGATGAAGATCACTAGAAAACCATTTAAGTGGCTAAACCGAAGTACAGATCTTCTGGAGTTGGTGCACTCAGATATCTGTTACTTCAAATAGTTCTCCACAAAGGCCGGAATGAAGTATTTCATTACCTTCATCGATGATTTTTTGAAGTACGCGTTCGTTTATCTGCTCAAGTCTAAAGATGAAGCGTTCGAGAAATTTAAGGACTTCAAGGCTGAAGCCGAACGTCAAACCGGACAACAACTCAAGAGACTCAGAAGTGATCGAGGTGGAGAGTATAGGTCTTATGAATTCGTATCGTTCTGCAGAGAACATGAAATTGTCAATGAGATGACTGCTCCATACTCCCCTCAATCAAATAGTGTTGACGAAAGGAAGAACAGAACGTTAACCGAGATGATGAATTCAATGCTGTTAACCGTGGGTCTTCCAATTTGCTTCTGGGGTGAAGCTATGCTTACGGCTACTTTGATTCTGAATAGAGTGCCACATGCAACTTCCGATGTTACTCATCATGAACTATGGTTCAAGGTCAGACCCAACTCGAATGTCATTCGAGTGTGAGGGTGTCTGGCGTATGTGAAGCTTCCAGATTTGAAAATTCAGAAGTTGGGAACGAGGACTACAAAGACAATCTTCCTGTTTTATGCTAAGAAGAGTGATGCTCGAAGGTTCCTTGATATTGAATCAAATTATATCATTGAATCTCGCGATGCAGAATTCTTTGAAAATAAATTTGTAAGGCATAATAACATTGTTTTTGCGGATATTTCGGAGAATAGTAGGGTACACACGAGGCTGAAGCTCCAAACGAAGATGTAGTCCAAGAAGAAGTTGCAGATACAACGGTTGAACCCGAACTCTTAGAACTTGTATCTAAGCGAGCAAGGAGACATAAGGACTTCAGAAAGGATTTCGTCATCTATCATTTGGAAGCAGATCCGCTTACCTATAATGAGACGATAAAGACCAGAGATGCCGTCTTCTAGAAGGAGCTATTAATGATGAGTACGACTCGATAACCTCCATCAACATGCGAGTGTTGTTCGATCTACATGAAGGAGCAAAACCAATCGGATATAAATGGATCTCCAAGAAGAAGATAAAGGCCGATAAAACTGTTGACAAGTTCAAGGCAAGGCTGGTAGCCAAGGGGTTTTATCATAAACATGGAATCGATTATTTTGATACATGCTCCAATAGCGCGGATGACGACTATCAGGATGTTGATTGCTTTGAGTGCAATTCACAAGCTAGTTATTCATCAGATAGATGTTAAAACAACATTCCTGAATGGTGAGTTGATCGAAGAAATTTACATGCAACAACCAGAAGGATTTGTCGTCAAGGGTCTTGAAGACATAGTTTGCAAGTTGTTGAAATCATTATATGGTCTGAAGCAAGCTCCCAAGATGTGGCATGAGAAGTTTGATAAGTCATAAGAACAAAATGTTACAGGGTCAGCGAGACGAACAAGTATGTGCACACAAAGTTTGCTGACGAGAGAGTTGTCGTTTGTCTGTACGTGAACGACATGCTGATATTGGGTACAGATTTAGCATGTGTCATTGAGACAAAGAAGTTCCTCTCATCTAAGTTCAGCATGAAAGACTTAGGGCAAGCTGATGTTATCCTAGGGATAAAGATCATTCGGACGTAAACTAGAGTGGCGTTGTCACAGTCTTATTACATTGAGAGGATGCTCACAAACTATGGGTATCAGGATCTTCCAGGGATCGATACGCCGTATAGGTGTGACAAGAAGCTGATGCCAAATCCAAGGAAAAGCGTTAGCTAACTGGAGTATTCAAGCGTTATCGGGAGTTTGTTGTATGCGACTACTGCCACAAGGCTTAACATAGCTTTTGTCGTGGGGATGCTGAGTGGTTCACGAGCAATCCAGGTGTGGAGCACTAGAAAGTTGTGAAGAGGGTAATGAGATACCTCAAGAGGACTCAGAAGTATGTACTACACTATTGCGGAGATCCAACAATAGTGGAAGGCTTCAGTGATGCAAGCTGGTGCTCAGAAGTAGAGAGTGAAAGGTCCACAGGAGGATATCTCTTCTCTATGGGTGGAGCTGCTATACCGTAGAAGTCGAAGAAGCAGCTATGCTCTCACACTCTTCTATGGAATCTGAGTTCTATGCACTGGCGACTGCAGCGGATTAAGCAGAATGGCTTCGGGAGCTCATGTATGATATTCTAATGGTTGGTGCACAGATTCCGACGTTATCGATATACTGCGACAATCAGGCGACTGCAGCGGTAACATCAAATGACCTCTTCAATGACAAGAAGAGGATTGTGCGGTTGAGGCACATGACGGTGAATGATCTCATTAAAAGAGGAGTCATTGTCGTGGTTGATGTTCGGAGCCAGGAGAATTTGATGGATCCGTTCACCAAATATCTCAAGCGCCAGCTGGTCGAAGAGACAACAAAAAAATTGTGTTTGAAGACATTCTGATATTGTGTCTTTGTAATTCTATCATAAAGTTTTATGCTATTAGTTCAAAAAGAAAATCTACTAGGTATCTAGCTTTTGGTTCAAGGAAGGACCACCAGGAATAGTGGGTAGTCCTTTGAGACTTTGAGGGGTTACAGACCTAGAACCACTGTTGTCTATTGTTTGTTCTTTGTATAAAACAAAGTCCTGTGAGAGGATGGCTTGGAAGCCTTAATAAGTTCTCGGATATTTGGAATGTCCGATGTATTTTACAGGAAGCACGGATAGCACAACACTACAAAGGAGCGTAGTACTCCATGCTATAGTGGATGACACCACCAAGAGGTATCTCGTGAGGGTAAAGCCTTGGCTTCGGGCTATGTCATAGTTGCGTACCACCGCACATAGGCAGGTGGCCTAATGTTGTAGAATGAAGAGTGGTATATAGCACTACAAAGGGGCTGGGCCTCATGTTACAGTAGTGTGACACCACAGAGGTACCTAGAAAGGGTAAAGCCTCGGCTTCGCGAGCCATGTCACAGCGGCATAACACCACAAGGAAGCAAAATGCTTCATGCTGGGTATGTTGGCACTACAAAGAGGTTGGGCCTCATGCTACAGTGATATGACACCATGTTGAGGTATAGCCTCGGCTTTGGGCCATGTCATAGCGTAGTAGCACCGCAAGGAAGCGAAAGGCTTCATTTCAAAAAAATCTATTGTTGTCTGTTTGCAAAATGAAGTACCCCGGTGAAATCATCGTTTAAAAACAAGTATTTCCACACAAAAATATGTTGATTGGAGTTGGTGGCAAAACGACTAAAATCGGTCATAGTCAAACCGGTAAAAAGCATTAAAAGGGCAAAATTGTCAAAAAGATCCAATGTTGTCGGTTTGCAAAATGGAGTTTTGGATGAAATTCTCATTCGAAAATAAGTTTGGAGACATAAAATTGCGTTGGTTGGAGCTAGAAGCAAAATATTTAAAATTGGTCAATCAAACTAGTCACAAGGCATTAAAAAAGTCAAAATAATTTCGATGTTGTCGGTTTGCAAAACGGAGCTCATGGATGAAATCTGAATTATTTTGACTTTTTTTTTAATACTTTTTGCTAGTTTAACTTTGACCAATTTTAGTCATTTTGCTTCCAGCTTCAATCAACACCTTTTTGTGTCTACAGACTTGTTTTCGAATGAAGATTTCATTTGAGGTTGTTAGCAACCACCTGCATGCAATCTATAGGGTCGTTAGCCACACCATCGATTTGTGGTTTATCATGATTTTCCTGTAGTCACGTTTTTAGCACGATTCTCGGTGGCATGCCATTTTCTTCATGTTTCATTCATGTACTGTACTTTTTTAGTCTTTATTTTCTGTATTGCATATCCTCTTCCCATGCATGTTATTTACTATACAGTAGGCTTGTATATTATGTATCTTGCTATATTCCCTGATGACCTGGTGATCTCTCTATGTAGTTGACTAAACGGAGTTAGTTTGCAGATCATGATGGTGTTACAATTTCGGATTCAAGTATCTTTGGCGTTTATATATTCATCTCCTTTTACTTGCATTCTGCTTGTTAGCCTAGTATTTGTAGACTCATACTTTTTCTTTCAATTCTATTCGTACAAGTGTAGCATGGGGTGTACACTATGATACACATTGTCCATTCTTGTGTTCTATATTACTGTGGATTGAGACTTAGTGATAGTATTGATTTATGATAGATAGTTGGTCGTTACTATACAACTTAGAGGTATTCGAGCTGGACTGGAGTCCACTTGATACGTAGTTGGCATGTTTACGTATCCTGGTCCTACATATTTTGGGATTGGGGCGTTATACATATTTTGATTATAATTACCCTCATCGAAAAGTCATTCTCGTTATTGTATGCTCATATACTGTTTCCAGTTATAATCAATCATTTATACTCGTATTTACCATTCTACGAACATTTGATACATTATTATGGTCAGAAATAACATTTTTATACTCATTTCCATAAATCTACGCCACTATTTTTTACCATATCTTGGTTAGAATAATGCATTTGTACTCAGTTTCACCAATCTACTCCTATTCAATACCATATTTTGATTACCCATCTATACTCGTTTTCACTATTGCACGCCCATTTTACACCATATTTTCGTTAAAGGCATACATCTATACTCATTTCCAATCTATACTCATTTCACCAATCCACGACTACTTTATTCTATATTTCGACTATAATTACCTATCTAATACTTATTTTCATCATTGTACGCTCGAACTATACTGTATTTCAGTTATAATCAATCATTTATGCTCGTTTTCACCATTCTATGAGCATTTGATACATTATTCGGTTAGAAATTACATTTCTATACTCGTTTCCACAAATCTACGCCACTTCTTTTACTATATTTTGGCTAGAACCACGCATTTGTACACGGTTTCACCAATCTACTCCCATTCTATTAATTCACCATTCCACGACTACTTTATACCATATTTCGGTTATAATTACCCATCTAATACTTATTTAATCATTGTACTCTTAAATTATACCGTATTTCAACTAGAATTAATCATTTATGCATGTTTTCAGCATTCTACGAGCATTTGATACATTATTTTGGTTAGAAATTACATTTATATACTCGTTTCCACAAATCCACGCCACTTTTTAGAATATTTTGGTAAGAATCACGCATTTGTACTCGGTTTTACCAATTACTCATATTCTATACCATATTTTGATTAGAATCACCCATCTATACTCATTTTCACCATTGTACGCCCATTTTACACCATATTTTCATTAGAATCACCCATCTATACTCGTTTTTACCATTGCACTACTATGTTATACCATATTTTGGTTATAATTATATATCTAATACTCGTTTTCATCATTATATGCTCATACTATACCCTATTTCAGTTATAATCAATTATTTATACTCGTTTTCACCACTACGAGCATTTGATACATTATTTTGGTTAGAAATAATATTTTTTATACCTGTTTACACAATTTTATGTCATTTTCTTTTACCATATTTGGTTAGAATCATGCATTTGTACTCGGTTTCACCAATTTATTCCCATTCTATTCCACATTTCGATTAGAATAACCCATATATACTCGTTTTTACTGTTGTACGCCCATTTTACACCATATTTCCATTAGAATCACCAATCTATACTCGTTTTTAGCATTATACGACTACTTTATACCATATTTTGGTTATAATTATCCATATAATACTCGTTTTCATCATTGTATGCTCATACTATACCGTATTTCAGTTAGAATCAATGATTTATACTCGTTTTCACCAATCTACGAGCATTTGATACATTATTTCATTTGGAATTACATTTTTTATACCCGTTTCCACAAATCTACACCACTTTTTTTACTATATTTTGTTTAGAATCACATATCTGTACTAATTTTTATACCCGTATATACTCGTTTTTATACCGTATTTCAGTTAGAATCAATAATTTATACTCGTTTTTATACACGTTTCCACAAATCTACTCTTATTTTACACCATATTTTGCCCAACTATACTCGTTTTCACCATTGTACGGCTATTTTACATAATATTTCGGTTAGAATCATGCATCTATACTCATTTTGACCAGTCCATGACTATTTTATACCATATCTCGGTTATAATTACCCATTTTATTCTTATTTTCATCATTGTACGCTCAAACTATACTATATTTCAGTTAGAATCAATCATTTATACACATTTTCACCATCCTATGAGCATTTGATACATTATTTCGGTTACAAATTGCATTTTTATACTCGTTTCCAAAAATTTACCCTACAGTTTTTATAATATTTTGGTTAGAATAACGCACTTGTACCCGATTTCACCAATTCATCCATCTACTCGTTTTCATCATAGTACGCCCATTTTACACCATATTTTTTTAGAATCATCCATCTATACTCGTTTTTACCATTCTACGACTATTTTATGCAAATATTTTGGTTATAATTACCCATCTAATACTCGTTTTCATCATTGTACGCTTATATTATACCGTATTTCAGTTAGTGTCAATTATTTATACCAGTTTTGACCATTTTACGAGCATTTGATACATTATTTCTATTAGGAATAACATTTTTATACACGTTTCCACTATTCTACGCCACATTTTTTTACCATATTTTGGTTAGAATCACGCATTTGTAATTGCTTTCACCAACTTACTCCCATTATATACCATATTTTAGTTAGAATCACCTATCTATACTCGGTTTTTACCATTGTGCGACTACTTTGTACCATATTTTGGTTATAATTACCCATCTAGTACTCGTTTTCATCAATGCTCATACTATACCGTATCTCAGTTAGAGTCAATTATTTATACTCGTTTTCACCATTCTACAAGCATTTGATATTATTTCGGTTAGAAATTACATTCTTATACCCGTTTCCACAATTCTACGTCACTTTTTTTTTTTTTCATATTTTGGTTTGAATTATGCATTTGTATTCGCTTTCACCAATTTACTCACATTATATACTATACTTTGATTAGTGTAATCCATCTATACTCGTTTTCACCGTTGTACGTCCATTTTACACCATATTTTTCGTTAGAATCACCAATATATACTCGTTTTTACCATTGCATGACTGCTTTATACCATATTTCAATTATAGTTTCCTATACAATACTCGTTTTCGTCATTTATGCTCATACCATACCGTATTTCAATTAGAATCAATAATTTATACTCGTTTTCACCATTCTACGTGCATTTGATACATTATTTTGGTCTGAATTATTATTCTTATACTTGTTTCCACAAATCTACACTACTTTTTTTACCATATTTTTGTTAGAATCAGGCATTTGTAGACGGTTTCACCAATCTACTCCCATTCTACACCATATTTTGCCTATCTATACTAGTTTTCACCTTGTACGACATTTTACATCAATTTTCGATTAGAATCACACGTCTATACTTACTTTTATCGTTCCACAATTTCTTTATACCATATTTCGGTTATAATTACCCATCTAATACTTATTTTCATTATTGTATGCTCAAGCTATACCGTATTTCAGTTAGAATCAAACATTTATACACGTTTTCACCATTCTACGAGCATTTGATACATTTTTCGATTATAAATTATATTTCTGTACTTGCTTCTAAAAATCAACGCCACATTTTTTTACCATATTTTGGTTAGAATCACGTATTTGTACTCAATTTCTTTATACCATATTTTGGTTAGAATCACCGATCTATATTCGTTTTCACCATTGTACGTCTATTTTAGACCATATTTTCATTAGAATCACCCATATATACTCGTTTTACCATTGCACAACTACTTTATTCCATATTTTAGTTATATTTACCCATCTAATACTCGTTTTCATCATTGTATACTCATACTATACCATTTTCAGTTAGAATCAATTATTTATACCCGTTTTCACCATTTTACGAGCATTTGATACATCATTTCAGTTAGAAATTACATCTGTATACCTGTTTCCACTATTCTACGCCACTTTTTTATACCATATTTTGGTTAGAATCTTGCATTTGTACTTGGTTTCAACAATTTACTCATATTCTATATTATATTTTGATTAGAATCACCTATCTATACTCGTTTCACCATTGTACGCCTATTTTACATCACATTTCGGTTAGAATAAAAAATCTATACTCATTTTCACCATTTCCAAACTACTTTATACCATATTTTGGTTATAATTACCCATATAATACTTATTTCATCATTGTACGCTCAAACTACATTGTATTTCAATTAGAATCAATCATTTATATGTTCGCCATTCTACAAGCATTTGATACATTATTTCAGTTAGAAATTACATTTGTAAACTCGTTTCCATAAATCTGTGCCATATTTTACAATATTTTGGTTAGAATAACGCATTTTTACTCGATTTCACTAATTTACACCTATTATATACTATATTTCAATTAGAATCACCCATCTATACTCGTTTTCACCATTGTACGCCTATTTTACACTATATTTTCATTATAATAACCCATCTATACTCGTTTACCATTGCATGAATACCTTATACCATATTTTTGTTATAATTACCTATCTAATACATTTTTCATCATCGTATGCTTATACTATATCGTATTTCAGTTATAATCAATTATTTATACTCGTTTTCACCATTCTACGAGCATTTGATACATTATTTCGGTTAGGAATTAAATTTTAATACCCGTTCCCACAATTCTATGCACTTTTTAACATATTTTCGTAAGAATCATGCATTTGTACTCGGTTTCACCAATTTCACTCCCATTTTATACCATATTTCAATTAGAATCACCCATATATACTCGTTTTCACAACTATACGACCTTTTTACACCGTATTTCCGTTATAATCACCCAGCTATACTCATTTTTACCATTACACGACTACTTTATACCATATTTTGGTTATAATTACCCACCTAATACTCGTTTTCATTATTGTATACTCATACTCTACCGTATTTTAGTTAGAATCAATTATTTATACTCGCTTTTACCATTGTATGAGCATTAGATACATTATTTTGGTTAGAAATCGTATTTTTATACCAGTTTCCACAATCCTACGGTACTTTTTTTACCATATTTTGGTTAGAATCACGCATTTGTACCCGGTTTCACAAACTTACTCTTATCATGTACAATATTTCGATTAGAATCATCTATCTATACTTGTTTTCACCATTGTACGACCATTTTATACCATATTTTTGTTAGAATCACCCGTTATACTCGTTTTTACCATTGCATGACTGCTTTATACCTTATTTCGGTTATAGTTACCCATAAAATACTCGTTTTCATCATTGTATGCTCATACTATATCGTATTTCAGTTAGAATCAATTATTTATACTCGTTTTTTCCATTCTTCAAGCATTTGATACCTTATTTCGGTTAGAAATTACATTTTTATATCCGTTTCCACAATTTATGCCACTTTTTTTTTACCAAATTTTGGTGAGAAATACGCATTTATACTTGGTTTCACCAATTTACTCTCATTCTATACCATATTTCGATTAGAATCACCCATCTATTCTCGTTTAAACCATTATATGCCCATTTTACACCCTATTTCCTTTAGAATCACCCTTATATACTCGTTTTTACCATTGTGCGATTACTTTATACCATGTTTCGGTTATAATTATCCATCAAATACACGTTTTCATCATTGTATGCTCAACTATACCATTCTACGAGCATTTGATACATTATTTATGTTAAAAATTACATTTTTATATCCGTTTCCACAATCTATGTCAATTTTTTTTACCATATTTTGGTTTGAATCATGCATTTGTACTCAGTTTCACCAATTTACTCCCATTCTACACCATATTTCGATTACAATAACCCATATATACTCGTTTTCACCATTCTACGTCCATTTTTACATTATATTTTCATTAGACTCACCCATCTATACTCTTTTTCTCCATTACCCGACTACTTTATACCATATTTTGGTTATAATTACCCATCTAATACACGTTTTCATCATTGTATGCTCATGCTATACCGTATTTCAGTTAGAGTCAATTATTTATACTCATTGTCACCACTCTACTTCGGTTTGAATTATATTTTTATACCCGTTTATACAAATCTACTTCACTTTTTTTTAACCATATTTTGGTTAGAATTACGAATTTGTACTCGGTTTGACCAATCTACTACCATTCTACACCATATTTCGTCCATCTATACTCGTTTCACCATTGTACGATTATTTTACATCATATTTAGGTTAGAAGCACACATCTATACTTATTTTCACCATTCCAAGACTACTTTATACAATGTTTTGGTTACAATTACCTATCTAATACTTATTTTCATCATTGTACGCTCAAACTGTACCGTATTTCAATTAGAATCAATTATTTATACACATTTTGACCATTCTACAAGCATGTGATACATTATTTCGGGTAGAAATTATATTTTTGTACTCGTTTACACAAATCTACACCACTTTTTTTTATAATATTTTGGTTAGAATCACAAATCTGTATTGGGTTTCAATAATTTACTTTCATTTTATACTATATTTCGATTATAATCACCCATCTTGTCACGTCCCGGTTCCCAAGGTAAATCGGAGCATGTGATACTTCTCCCTAGGCTACGCACCGTACAATGAATACTGTATTGTACCCTGCGATTGTCGCCTGTGAGGTCCGGGATAGGCATAGATATAAGGCATAACCACAGAATTTTCAAAATTACATAACATTCATTTGTCCAAAATATTACATACTTGTTCAAGTTTCTCCAAAACACATAATATACATATTAGCCAATGTTCCTTAAAACACGTAATTTACATAATTGTTGATATTCCCAAAATGAAACTACTATCCTTCAAGGTGTCACATTATTCATAGAGTTCTTCCTCAGTATACGCCTGACATTCATCCTGGTCTTCATCAATCCCAAGTGAACAAAACTAGGTCTTCAATACGACGAGCAAGCCCTTGGTCAAAGGAGAGAGTTAAGAATATAGGATGATAAGATAAATGAATGCAAGAAAGAGTAAACTTGAACATTGTAAATTCATACCGTGTTATATCAGACAAGCGAACATAGCTCTCCTAAATATTGTCACAAGGAACACATGTAATACCTTGCTATACCTAAATGCAATTCAGAGAAACTCTTCTGGATCACACACATGCCTAGCATCTCGACAATAACCCCATTTACCCGGGATCAGGCTCGTACAAAATGGGTGGTGCTTAGATTATCCATCCGTCTGTACTACCACATATTGTTGTGACTGCAAGCAAAGTAGCATCATGAGTTAGTTTCCGAATCATCTGGGTCGATTATCGAATCATGAGCTAAAAAAATGAATTTGTATGACTTGAACTTTTCCAAAAATATCGAATCCATTCATTAGATAGCTGAGCTGAACTTAGGGCATGGATGTCTAATGAAATATTATATGCTAAGCTGAAACTCAGGGCCTGGAATATATACAATGGATAGCTGAGCTGAAACTCAGGGCCTGGATGTCCAATTGTATCAGGAAGATGAGCTAAGCCTCACCTCGGATATTCGTACGGCCGTACGAACACCGATTCAGGGACTGATCAGTATGAAAGATAAAAAAAATTATATTGCAAAGATTCAGCCGGGTGTGATTCAATGGTTTCTCTCCCAACCCAATGCAACATATTCTAGTGAAGTTATGACATTCAGATTCAATAGAAACTATCCTTAAACAGGAGTCTTAACAAGTCAAGTTGCATTCAAGAAATAGTTTCGTCCTTTCCGAACTAATAAAATCCATGAAAGTATTGAAACCAAAGAGAAATTCCACAAGTATCTATTTGGATAATGATTTTCAAGAACCTCCCTATGTTATAAATCAGAGATGGATGGTTCCAGGATCTATGACATAAGTCAAAATTTCTAAAAAGTTTGGATTCCCGAAAAAATGACTAACTCCGAAAATTCTCAAAAATTTCGGCAGTCTCCTTTGTATTTACTGATCCGGAATAATTCCGATACAAGAAAACACAAGGAAAAATATAAATATGGGTACGCCGACCCCTTCGGTGGAGCAACTCTCAACACCGGCCACGCAATATATAATATCTGGGTACGCCGACCCCTTCGGTAGAGCAACTCTCAACACCGGCCACACAATATATAATATACGATATTGAAAATAAGGAATTTACAACATACCTTAGCGAGCTAGCTATTTAAGTGCAATATGGTTCCTTGGTCTACACAAGCTCAAGTATACAAGTTGTAGTAGAAACTATATAAGAAAAGTTTCTAAGCATAATCACAAAGTGGAATTTATTTTTCTCAAATTCAACTCTAACATGCCCAAAGTCAATCTATACTTAAAAATAGCTTTTAGGAGGCACAAAATAGTTATCTTTGACTTGAAAACTCATAGGTAGGGTTACTTTAATATACCGGTACCTATATATACCTATTTTAGCTAATTGATCACAATAATATGTCAAATTATCATAAATTCAAGGTCAATAAGATATATATATATATATATATATATATATATATATATATATATATATATATATATATATATATATATATATATATATATATTATTTTTTTTTGTTTTGTTTTTTTTACAAGGCACAAAAAGGGGACGCCTATACCAGTAAACCAACAAAAGAAGCAAAAAGGGGGGGTGGGGGCGATGACGTCCTCGGTCAGGGTGGGCTCTGAAGTGGCTCCCAGAAAGTGCTCGGGCAGTGGGGGCATAGGGTACTCCGCTTGCGGCATTGGCGGAAGACTTCTCGAATGAGCTGGTTGGCCTGTAAACTGTGACCTTCGTATCTCGCTTTGTTGCGATTCTTCCAAATCACCCATGTGGCGGCCGCTGCGACGATCTGGTGCCCGTGAGAGTAGCTGCCCCACTTGGCCGCAAGATCGTGGAAGCGTCTGTCTCTCGGATCGATACTGAAGCGTTGGTTAAGGATTCTCCAGATGCCTCTGGTTAGGTTCCCTTGACAAAAGATGTGGTCAATAGTCTCCATCTGGTGATCCGAACAACAATTGCAGGCTGAGGCCAAGCTGATCCCGATGGTTTTGAGGATATCGTCAGTAGGCAATTTCTTTCTCATGGCTCTCCACATGAGGAAGGACCACTTCTTAGGGATACAGGTGTGCCAATAGTAAGCTGTGATCTGTGTGGGCTGGCCCATCTCAAGGAGAGAGGATCTAGCCGACTTCACAGAGAATGCACCGGAGGCCTCTAGCGTCCATCTCCACTCATCAGGCTCGGGACCGATCCTAAGACCGCTAAGACGGACGCTATCCTCCAAGTCGTTGCCTCCCCATTCACGCAACTTATCCGAGTCCCAGGCGTTGGTAGTGTGGTTCCAGGAGTCCTTAATCCTGCAGTCTCTCTGAATATCCGTGGTGCTGGGGATCAGGCTTTCCCTGATCCATCTCTCCCTGAATGGATCGGACTCGCCGTTGCCCAGGTGAAGCCTGATAGCCTGTTCGGCAAGGTTCCGCCCGCTTAGGATACGACGCCAGGCCGCCGAGGATCTGCTGTTGGAAGTAGCCTCCGAAGGGTGGATGTGCTTGAAGTACCTGGCTTTCATGAATCTGTTCCATAAATTTTTGGTAGTGCGGAGATGCCACCACAGTTTCATCGAGAAAGCTTGAACGATGTGGGTGAGTTTGGTAAAACCCAGCCCCCCTAGCTCAACCAACAGAGCCATTGAGTCCCAACTCGCCCAATGGTGCTTATCATGGCCGTTGCAATGGCCCCAAAAGAAGTTGCAAAAGATCTGCTCGATCGTAGTAAGAACTTTCAATGGCGGGGAACAAGCGGCTAGGGTGTGGATAGGAATAGAGGTGAGCACATGCTTGATGAGAATCATCTTGCCTTCTGGGGATAAGGTGGCGTTGTGCCACCCTTCAATTTTGTTCCTGATTCTAATGATTAACTTCTCGAAGATCCTGGCATTGGATTTCCCGTACCCTAGGGGGCAACCGAGATAGTTGAATAGGGGGTGATCAACAGAGAAGGATGTTAAGTTGGAGATTCTGCTAGCATGCTCGGAATTGATGTTGTGGTGGGCATAGATGACGCTTTTGGATGTGTTGATTTTCTGTCCTGAGCAAGCGGAGTACCACTGCAGGGTATTGTGGACCAATTGAACAGCTCCTTCGTCCCCAGAAGAAAAGATGAGAAGGTCGTCGGCAAAGGCCAGATGGGTGATGGTAGGACATCTGCTGGCGGTGTGGTATTGTTGGAAGTGCGGGACGCTGATCATGTTATTGAGGTTCCTACTGAGGGCGTCGGCCGCAATAATGAAGACAGTGGATGATAGAGGATCGTCTTGCCTAACCCCGCGGCTGGATTTGCAGAATCCCTCGGCATGGCCATTGATGATAGTAGAAAACCACGAGTTGCTGATGGATCTCCACACAGTATTGGTCAAAGTTTCCGAGAAACCAAAAGCCCGGAATACCCAGATCATAAATTGCCAGTCCAGCCTATCATAGGCTTTTTCCATGTCAATCTTTACGGCGATGTTGCCTCCTCTGACAGGAAATTTCATACAGGTTATTAATTCCTGGGCTAGCATGATATTGTCTTGGATGTTTCTCCCCCGGACGAACCCGCTTTGCTCGTTAGAGATGATCTTGGGGAGAAGACTCGCCATTCTGGTAGCGATAATCTTGGAGATAATCTTGTTAGTGAAAGTGCACAGACTAATAGGCCGAAAGTCGCGGAAGGACTCCGGGTTGTCTTTTTTCGGAATAAGGATCAGATTGGCGCTGGAGATGGCTTTGGGATAGGTGGCACCTTCGAAAAAGGCAATAGCAGCTTCGGTGATGTCCTTTTTGATAATGTCCCAGCACGATTGGAAGAATACCCCCGAAAATCCGTCTGGACCTGGGGCGCTGTGCTTGTTTAGGGCCCATACCGCGTCTTTCACCTCCTGTTCAGAGGGGCGACGCTCCAGCTGGGCGTTGTCCGTGTCGTCAATGAGACAGGGGATTTGTTCAAGAAATGCGTTGTCTTTGTGGACTGTCTCTTTGGTGAATAATTTGGAGTAGAATTCCGTGGCGACTACATGGATACACTTTTGGTCGGTGATGATGTTCCCATCGTCGTCCGTAGTATGGTGAATCATTAGCTTCCGTCTGCGTCCAGTGACGCACCCATGAAAGTATTTCGAGTTTTTGTCCCCATCGCTATCCCATTTCAGTCTCGCTTTCTGCTTCCAGAAGTCGGTCTCCACTTTGAGCCTGAATTTGAGCATAGCCTTGGAAAGGTTCTGGGCAATCCTAGCCTTCGGGGAGCGATCCGAGACGAACCTGGCCTCCGCACGGGTTACGTCGTCTTTGGCAATCCGCACGGCTTGCAAAATGTCCCTATAGGACAGTTTGCTCCAATTGGACAAGGCTGACCTCGTAGCCTTGAGCTTTTTACTCACTCGAGTAAGGGGTCGGGAGAGTCTTCGCTATTCCATGCTGCTGCAACAATGCCCGAAAATTGGGGATGCTCGATCCAGAAATCGAGGAATTGGAAGTTCTTCTTGGTGGGATTGGTATTATTTTTAATTTCAACCAGCAGCGGGGCGTGGTCGGATTCGTCGGAGTTGAGATGTGATAGCTTGGTGGTGATCCCCATACCGTGCCAAAAGTCGTTCGTAAGTGCTCTGTCGAGACGGGAATATTGGCGCCTGTCTCCTTCTTGCATGTTGCACCAGGTGAAAGCATTGCCCGAAAACTGGAGGAGGGTAAGATGAGCATTGAAGATGAAGTTATTGAAGTCTTGCATAGCCGGCAAAGGAGGAGGACGACCTCCGATTTTCTCTTCCCAGTACATACTTGAAATATATATGAGATAGATAGGAATAAAATTCTTCATTTAACAATTGTACACTATAACAAGTTATATTTCAAAAATTTGAGGTCAATAAGCGATTTAGAACATAAATTTACACCTACGTACTTCTGTCCGTAAATTTAAATAAGCAATACAACATACATGTACATGTAATGAAGGAAATTTAGGATAAAAAGGAAGGGGAGAGCTTGCCTTGGGTTCTTTGGATGATTCCTAAGAGAATGCTCTCCTAAGATTTAAGGTCAAAACCTAATACACAAAACTGGGATTGGTTTAAGCAAAATTAACTTAGAAAACAATTTGAATAAAAATTGGGAACAAAGGAATGAGGAAGAAGGGAAGAAGGAATGAATTGTGAGAGAGGAAGAAGGAGAAAGAGGCCAGGGGGGCGACAGACGGTGGCGGCCAGCCGCCGGCGGCAGCAGCAGCGCAAGCAGCAGCGACAGCAGCATGCTTGGGGGAGGGGAGGAGAAGGAGAGGAAGAAGAAAAAAGAAGAAGAAAAAGAAGAAGAAAGAAAAGAAGAAGAAGGAGAGGAGAGATGACTTACTCACCTGATTAAGGAAGGGGAGGATGAATGGGTTCTCTTTCCTCTTCAATAGTATAAAAGGATGAAGAAAATTTAGGATTGACTAAATTGCCCCTTGGGCTTAGTCATGAGAGGGAAAATGACGCTTGTGCCCCTTGTCATTGCATGAATGCCACATTGGTGGGGGATTAAAATGCAAAATTTACACTACTAAAATAACTCATTTTAGCGACGTTCGGAAACTACGCTAAATAAGGAAATTACGTCGCTAAAACCAATTAGCGACGTATTTAGCGACGAAAATGGGACGTCGCTTAAAGGCAAGTCGCAGATGGCACTTTAGTCGCCAAACGTCGCTATTGGCGACGCGTAATTTATTGTCGCTAGCCGTCGCAAAAATTGCGACATATAGCGACGTCGAATTACGTCGCCAAAATGACGACGTAAAGCGACCACTTGCGACGCTCTGTTATTTATATATGATGACATGGCATGATTTAGCGACGTCCCCCCTAGCGACGTCTAGCGACGTAACGTCGCTAGTTAGCGACGTATAGCGACGTCTGCTTGCCGTCGCAGTACGTCGCAGAACGTCGCTATACGTCGCAGATGTTAAAAAAAAATTTAAAAAATATAATTGATATTTTTGTTATGCTGTGTTTCTGTGTTTACAGTGTGTGTGAAGTGCAGTATTCGAACCATCGACAGTTTCGCTCACTGTTTTATGTTTTATCTTGGATAGAAAGAGCAACAGTTCAGGGTGCACTTCTCAGAGCTTCCTCTTCACGTCCTTCACCTTCTCGGGAACCTTTACGACGTCCGAGAAAGTGAAGGACGTGAAAATGAAGCTCTCAGAAGTGCACCCTGAACTGTTGCTATTTCTATCCAAGATAAAACATACAACAGTAATCGAAACTGTCGATGGTTTCCGAACACTGCATTTCACATTCACTGTAAACACAGACACACATCATAACAAAAATACACAATATATTTTTTTAAAATTTCGGCAGCACCTCCTTTGTATATCAGATCATCGCTTATAACCTCCGTATCTGTGTGTGTGTGTGCATGTGTGTCCGTGTCCGTGTGTGTCTGTGTGCGTGTGTGTGTGTCCGTGGGAGAGGAGGAGGAGGAAGGAGAGGAGTTAGGTTAGGGTTTACCTGAGGAAGAGGAAGAGGAGGTCGGATTGGGGGGGGAGGAGCTCGAGGAGGAGGATCTCGAGGAGGAGGAGCTCGCCGGAGGGGGAGGGAGTCGCCGGGGGGGAGGGGGTCGCCGAGGGGGGGCACTGACAGAGGGGGAGGGAGTCGCCGGGGGGGGGTGGGGGGGGGAAATGAAATTTCGGGTTTTCGAGTGAGAATGAGGGGAAAAGAAGGCTGCTACGTGCCCTAAGTAAAATAACTTAGCGACGTCACGTTTTGACGTCGCTAAACGTCGCAAACTTGGCGACATGTACATAAAATATGTCGCTGAACGTCGCTATTCGACGACGTAGTACACTTCTGTCGCAGAACGTCGCTAGACAGCGACGTTTTGCGACGTGTTTAAAACGACGTCGCTACTGGCGACGTCATTTATTGCCGTCGCTACATTACGTCGCTATTTGATGATATTTTAGTAGTGTTACATTTGCATGAGGGGCAAAGTAGAAAGGGAGATTTGATTCGTGGGAAAAATTAAAATAGGAAAATTTTTAAAAGGTTGAAAAATAAATAAACATATATGAAAATATATAGGTTATGACACTCTACCCACCTTAATTAAATTCCATTCTCGAAATTTAAGGAATAAGAAATGGAAAAGAAAGGTGCTAAGGTACCTTAATCCTCAAATAGGTAGGGCTATAGTTGCCGCATCTCATCTTCTCTTTCCCAAGTAGATTCTCCAGGTGAGTCCTTGTTCCAGGATACTCGAACTAATGAGATGGTCTTGTTCTTAAGGATCTTCGACCTCCGATCTAAGATCACTACTGGCTTCTGCTCATTCTATACCATATTTCGATTAGAATCACCTATCTATACTTGTTTACACCGTTATACGCCCATTTTATACCCTATTTCCTTTAGAATCACCCTTCTATACTCATTTTTACCATTATGCGATTACTTTATACCATATTTTGGTTATAATTATCCACCTAATATACGTTTTCATCATTGTATGCTCATACTATACCATTCTACGAGCATTTGATACATTATTTATGTTAGAAATTACATTTTTATATCCATTTCCACAATCTATGCCACTTTTTTTTTACCATATATACTCATTTTCACCATTCTACGCCCATTTTTACACCATATTTTCGTTAGACTCACCCATCTATACTCGTTTTCTCCATTACTCGACTACTTTATACCATATTTTGGTTATAGTTATCCATTTAATACTCGTTTTCATCATTGTATGCTCATGTTATACCGTATTTCAGTTAGAATCAATTATTTATACTCATTGTCACCACTCTACTTCGGTTGGAATTACATTTTTATACCTGTTTATACAAATCTACATCACTTTTTTACCATATTTTGGTTAGAATCACGAATTTGTACTCTGTTTCACCAATCTACTCTCATTCTACACCATATTTCGTCCATCTATACTCGTTTAACTATTGTAAGATTATTTCACATCATATTTCGGTTAGAAGCTCACATCGATACTTATTTTCACCATTCCAAGACTACTTTATACAATGTTTCGGTTGCAATTACCCATCTAATATTTATTTTCATCATTGTACGCTCAAACTATACCGTATTTCAATTAGAATCAATCATTTATACACGTTTTCACCATTCTACAAGCATGTGATACATTATTTCGGGTAGAAATTACATTTATATACTCGTTTACACAAATCTACACCACTTTTTTTTTACAATATTTTGGTTAGAATCATGTATCTGTATTGGGTTTCAACAATTTACTCTCATTTTATACTATATTTCGATTAAATACACCCATCTATACTCGTTTCATCATTGTATGCCCATTTTACATCACATTCAGTTAGAATCAAACATCTATACTCATTTTCACCATTTTCAATCTTCTTTATACCATATTTTGGTTAGAATCACGTATTTGTACTCGGTTTCACCAATTTACTCTATTCTATACTATATTTTGATTAGAATCACCCACATATGCCCATTTTCACCATTATATGCCCATTTTATATAATATTTTTGTTAGAATCACTCATCTATACTCTTTTTTACCATTGCATGACTACTTTATGCCATATTTTGATTATAATTGCCCATCTATACTCATTTTCGTCATTGTATGCTCATATTATATCGTATTTCAGTTATAATCAATTATTTATACTGTTTTCACCATTATACGAGCATTTGATACAGTATTTTCGGTTAGAAATTATATTTTATATCCGTTTCCATAATTCTACACAACTTTTTACCATATTTTGGTTAGAATCATGCATTTGTACTCGGTTTCACCAATTTACTCCTATTCTATACCATTTTTCAATTAGAATCATCCATCTATACTCGTTTTCATTATTGTACGACTTTTTTACACCGTATTTCTGTTACAATCACCCATCTATACTAGTTTTTACCATTACACTACTACTTTATATCATATTTTGGTTATAGTTACCCATCTAATACTCGTTTTCATTATTGTATGCTCATACTATACCGTATTTCAGTTAGAATCATTTGTTTACACTCGCTTTCACCATTATACGTGCATTAGATACATTATTTCGGTTAGAATATACCCGTTTCCACAATCCTACGACACTTTTTTACCATATTTTGGTTAGAAATGCGCATTTGCACTTGGCTCTCATTCTATACCATATTTCGATTAGAATCATCCATCTATACATAGTTTCACCATTGTACGTCCATTTTACACTATATTTTCGTTATAATCACCCATCAATACTCCTTTTACCATTGGATGACTACTTTGGACATTATTTTAGTTGGAATTACATTTTTTATACCTATTTCCATAATTATACACCAATTTTTACCATATTTTGGTTAAAAATCACGTAATTGTACTCGGTTTCATCAATTTACTCCCATTCTATACCATATTTCAATTAGAATCACCCATCTATACTCGTTTTCACCATTTTACCCCTATTTTACACCATATTTTCGTTAGAATCGTCCATTGATACTCGTTTTTTACCATTACACGACTACTTTATACCATATTTTGGTTATAGTTATCCATCTAATACTCATTTTCATAATTGTACGCTCATACTATATTGTATTTCAGTTAGAAATTACATTTTTATACCCATTTCCACAATTCTAGGCCATTTTTTTACCATATTTGGTTTGAATCATGAATATGAACTCGATTTCACCAATTTACTCCTATTCTATACAATAACCCATATATACTCATTTTCACCGTTCTACTCCCATTTTTACACCATATTTTTGTTAGACTCACCCATCTATACTCCTTTTTACCATTACATGACAACTTTATACCATATTTTGGTCATAATTACCCATCTAATTCTCGTTTTCATCATTGTATCCTTATACTATGCTGTATTTCAGTTAGAGTCAATTATTTATACTCGTTTTTACCATTCTACGAGCATTTGATACATTATTTCGATTAGAAATTACAATTTATACCCGTTTCCACAATTCTATGCCAATTGTTTTTACGATATTTTGGTTAGAATCACGCATTTATACTCGGTTTCACCAATTTACTCTCATTCTATACCATACTTCGATTATAATCACCCATCTATACTCATTTTCACCATTGTACGCCCATTTTACACCATATTTTTTTTAAAATCACCTATATATACTCGTTTTTACCATTGCACGACTACTTTATACCATATTTTGGTTATAATTACCCATCTAATACTAGTTTTCATCATTGTATGCTCATATATACCGTATCTCAGTTAGAATCAATTATTTATACTCGTTTTCATTATTCTACGAACATTTGATACATTATTTCGGTTATGAATTATATTTTTATACCCGTTTTCACAATTCAATACACTTTTTTTTTACCATATTTTGGTTAGAATTATGTATTTGTACTCAGTTTCACCAATTTTTTAGAATCATGCATTTGTACTCAGTTTTACCAATTTACACCAATTCCATATCATATTTCGATTAGAATTATCCATCTATACTCATTTTCACCATTGTACGCCCATTTTACACCATATTTTCGTTAGAATCACCTATTTATACTCATTTTTACTAGTCACGACTGTTTTATACCATATTTTGGTCATAATAACACATTTAATACTCGTTTTCACCATTCTACGAGGATTTGATACATTATTTCGGTTAGAAGTTATATTTTTATACCCGTTTCCATAATTCTACACCAGTTTTTACATATTTTGGTTAGAATCATGAATTTTTACTCGGTTTCACTAATCTACTCCCATTCTATACCATTTTTCGATTAGAATCACACATCTATCCTCTTTGTCATCATTATACGGCCTTTTTACACCGTATTGTCGTTATAATCATCAATCTATACTCGTTTTTACCATTACACGACTACTATATACTATATTTCAGTTATAATTACCCATCTAATACTCATTTTTATCATTGTGTGCTCACTATACCGTATTTCAGTTAGAATCAATCATTTATACTCGTTTTCACCATTCTACGAGCATTTGATACATTATTTCGGTTGGAATTATATTTTTATACCCTTTTTCCATAAATCTACGTCATGTTTGCCATATTTTGGTTAGAATCACGCATTAGTACTCGGTTTCACCAATATACTCCCATTCTACACCATATTTCGCCCATCTATACTCATTTTTACCATTGTTTGCCCATTTTACACCCTATTTCCGTTAGAATCACCTATCTATACTCGTTTTTACCATTGCACAACTACTTTATACCATATTTTGGTTATAATTACCTATTTAATACTCGTTTTTATTATTGTATGCTCATACTATACCATATTTCAGTTATAATCAATTATTTATAATCGTTTCACCATTGTACGAGCATTTGATACATCATTCTGGTTAGAAATTATATTTTTATACCTGTTTCCACAATTCTAGGTCAATTTTTTACCATATTTTTGTTTGAATCATGCATTTGTACTCGGTTTCACCAATTTACTCCCATTCTGTACCATATTTCGATTATAATAGCCCACCTATACTCATTTTCACCATTCTACGCCTATTTTACACTGTATTTTCGTTAAACTCACACATCTATACTCGTTTTTACAATTACATGACTACTGTATACCATATTTTGGTTATAATTACCTATCTAATACTCGTTTTCATCATTGTATGATCATACTAAACCGTATTTAAGTCAGAATCAATTTTTATACTCAGTTTCACCATTCTACGAGCCTTTGATACTTTATTTCGGTTGGAATTACATTTTTTATACTCGTTTGCACAAATCTAGGTCACCTTTTTATATCATATTTTGGTTAGAATCACGAATTTGTACTCGGTTTTGCCAATCTTCTCCCATTCTACCCCATATTTCGCCCATTTGTATTCGTTTCACTATTGTATGCCCATTTTACATCATATTTTGATTAGAATCACACATCTATACTCATATTCAACATAGCAAGAGTAATTTATACCATATATTGGTTATAATTAGCTATATAACACTTATTTTACTATTGTACGCTCAATCTATACCGTATTACAGTTAGAAACAATTATTTATACTCGTTTTCACGTTCTACGAGCGTTTGATATATTATTTTGGTTAGAAATTATATTTCTATACCCATTTCTATAATTCTATGCCAGTTTTTATCATATTTTGGTTAGAATCACATATTTGTACTTGTTCTCACCAATTTACCTCCAATTCTGTACCATATTCCGATTAAAATCACCCATCTATACTCGTTTTTACCATTGTACGCCCATTTTACAACTAATTTATGTTAGAAACACCCATCTATACTCGTTTTGACCATTGCACAACTACTTTATACCATATTTCAATTATAATCACCCATGTATAGTCGTTTTCACTATTGTACGCTCATTTTACACCATACTATTGTTATAATCACACATCAATACTCCTTTTACCACTGCACGACTACTTTATACATAGTTTAGTTAGACTTACCCATCTAATACTTGTTTTCATCATTGTATGCTCATACTATACCGTATTTCAGTTAAAATTAATTATTTATACTCGTTTTTACTATTCTACAAGCATTTGATACATTATTTCTGTTAAAAATTACATCTTATACCCGTTTCCACAATTCTACGCCCCTTTTTGACCATATTTTGGTTAGAATCACGCATTTGTACTCGGTTTCACCAATTTACTTCCATTCTATACCATTTCGATTAGAATCACCCATCTATACTCGTTTTCTCTATTGTACTCCCATCTTACCCTATATTTTCGTTAGAATTGTCATGCTCCGATTCGACAAACCGTTTGTCCTCGCATCGATTATGTCGAATCGATCGTCCTCGCTAGGACGTGATGCCGTACGATTCTGGAGTTGCACTCGTACAAGACAAGAACATTACATTGATCAATTATTTGAAACATCAAGTTGAAACTTCACAAATCACAGAGTAATTGAATATGCAGTATTAGAAGATAGAAATATGATTTTCATTCATAGCTTACAACAAAGTGCAAATCATAATTACATTGGATATGCCGTTGCGGCTACATTGATTGAAACAAAACAAAATACTCGACAAGCTGCCTGAACTAATTCTTGTCGTCCCATACATTCACCCTTTTACACATTAAAAGCCTTCGATGAATTTGCTTCAAAATACTTCAAAATAGGCAGAGCTTCAAAATGCCTCCCCAAACTTTAGCTTTGGCCTAGCACCGTGTACCCCAGAGTCCTCTTCACCTGTGGGGTTGGGGGATTAGTACACTTGGGATTGCACTAGTGAGCGGGACGAACCCACTAGTCTAAACCGACTCTGATTATTAAGGTAGGCATGCATCGAAGTTTTCTTTCTATTTAGAACTAAATGAATTCAGTTCATATTGATAGCCTTCTCTGAAACAGAAAATGCATACAGTAAAGCATAACAGTTTATCCTAATTCTTACCACGACCATGCTCATCCCTGCACAAAACAGATATTATATTTCTACCTGCATAAGACAATAGGTGAGCATGCTACTATCTTATATGTGGTCATTGGTGTTCGCCACCACAAGGGACGGTTATCAATGGCATTACGACGCACCTTCAATCTAGGTTGCAAGCCAGTTTGATGTCTCGCAAATGCCTTACGCCGAAGCACGATTCATATTTCCCCCTAGGTCGATTCGATTCTAGGGCCCCGGAATACCATTTCGAGGAAAGCCAAACTTGTACACAAGTTGTCCATGACCATGCCAATGAATGAACAGTTTAATATATAAAACCGATTGCATAGCGCGGACAGTATTTAGTAGCATTATCATTTTGACTCATGCGATAGTTCCTTTCCTCAAAGCTGTACGTTCTGATTTAGCGTCCCGGAGGTACCAAATTGTCCCGATGCACCATATGCCGCAACTGACATTTCATTATATTTTACAGATCATGAAATAGTCTATCTCTTTTCTAGAACCTTAACTTTTCTCTTTTTGGTGTGAAACTTATATTTTTAAAGTAAATTACTCTAAATCGATACAGTTATCTCGAGTCTTGATCTTAGTGATTTGGCATGCATTTAACTTGGCATCATCGATTTGAATAAGTTCGAGACAAACAGAATTTCATTTACGGGAAGGAATAGAAAAGAAGGGGCCGAACCACCCACCAAGTATTTGATCGTGCCGAGAGTCGAAGTGCTTCGCAATGTACAAGCTTCAGTTATGCGAGCTTCTGCAATGGCACCAATATTATATCTGAATCCCTTCTTTAATCCTTTATTTCGAAATTCATAGAATGAATGCAAAAATCGACGCAAAATCACATTCATCAAAACCAAGTAGCAAATACTCAAGAAAACCATACAGCAGCCCGGTCCCGTCGAAGGGACTCTTATATAGAGCTCATCCATCGAAAAGCAGCCTGATGCATCTAGGACTTATTCCAACAGAAGTCGTTCCATTAGTTGGATCGATTCTCGTAACATTCGTCCATATCGATTTATTTGATACCACAAGGTGTTATCGTAAACCAAGCTCAGCGATAGAGTCAGACTAGCCATCTAAGTTGCCGGCCGAGTCTGACTCGCCGTAAGCATATTACTGTTGGAACTGGGGATTCCCAGGACGCTTTCTTTGGTGTGCGTATTGATCGATAGAAAGTTAAAAAGATCTAATACGTGTTCTAACCCTTCATAGGCGGAAACTAGGGTTCACGAATTATACCTGCGGCGGAAATGAGACAAGTAATTCCTGGCAATCTCGAGCGGACGACCCCAAGATCTTCTGCACGTATTCCTTCCTCGAGTTGGACGTCGTGTGGGCGACGATCTCCCAACCTTTTCTGATCAGTAATCTGGCGGCCAGAGAATAGAGGATATATATAGGCTACGGCAGGGACCATGAGGAGAAATTAGGGTTAGGCCTCCTAACGGATCTGGATATCCCGTGTTCAGCCCGAACATACAATCCATGTCCATTAACAATAACTCGGTCCACTAATGAGCTATTGTTGCACTACCTCCCTAATCCCAAATTATGTTTGTGGGCTCCTTTTATTATATGCTCGTTTGGCTCCCCATGTTAAGATATCGTATGTCCGTCGATCAAATTAAGTTACTGACAACTATATTGATTCGACATCTTTTATCCTTAAGTAGTACCGCTCAACTTTATTTGTCATGTCGGATATAATCCACCTGCAGGGTTTACATGACAATCCTTATGAGCTCCTTAAGGGGACATCATCAACCCGATGTATCGGGACATGGATTCCATTTATAATCAACAGCCCATCATACATACAATGTTATTACCCAATTCATAGAGGTTGTTGATCCATAATTAATCTCACTCTTTTATGAGTCAAAGTAATGCATACTGCATATACATGTCTGTTATTATATCCGGATTAAGAGCACAAGCATCCATAATAACAGAGGTATTTGTTCTCTTATGTAGTTAGTACAAAGAGAACAACCTCAAGTGGTCCTATTCAATATACACAAAGTGTACTAGTGTAAACCTATAGTCAAGATAGACTAATACCAGATTATACTGCAACATTTCCAATAGATTGTCCAAGTCCATCTAGGTTGTGAACTATTTATATACTCCATAGGGAACTGATAATATGATCTTCTGTGTGACACCACACACCATATTATGTACAATATAGAATATCAGGTATTTGCATTAACACTTGCAACAAATACAATATGCAAACATTTGCCCAAATGATTCTCATTCAAAATTTAAGGAAATAAGGTTACTACAAAAGTGATGCTTTTAGTATATAACCCTAACAATCTCCCACTTATACTCAAAGCATTGCTTTTCAGTATACTGTTATAAATCTCCTACTTATACTTAAAGCCATGCTGCTACACATCTGACTCCCATTCCTTCAACATGACTATCAAAAGCCTTAGCTGGTAAGCTCTTTGTAAAGGGATCAGCTAGGTTGTCGGCTGATGCTATCTTGATCACAGCAACTTTTTCTTTCTTTACGAAATCTCGTATTAGGTGGTACTTGCGCTCAATGTGTTTGCCTGTCTTATGGGCTCGTGGTTCCTTCGAGTTTGCAACTGCACCACTATTATCACAATAAAGTGTAATAGACTTAGGCAAACTAGATACCACATCCAAGTCCAATAATTGGTATCATAGCCATTTTGGATCTACGTATTGATTGATACGTCCATGTTGTCCAATAAAACCTGCGCTGTGTAATAGTCGGTAGATGTAGAACAAGTGTCTGACCTTAAATTAGGTGAACAACGAAAGGTACTTCTCCTTCATCTCTGCCTCAATCTCCTATGCCGATTCTTCAATTGAATTGTTCCGCCAAAGCACGTAAACCAAAGATATCGACCAATTTTGTAATGCCTTTTCCTTTCGGTCCAAAATTTGAATAGGCTCCTCCGATAAGACAAGTCCGCACGTAGCTCCAACTGATCGAAGCTAACCATATAACTTGGGTCATGCACGTATTTTTGAAGTTATGAAACGTGAAAAACATCGTGCACTTCATCCAAGGCAGGAGGTAGTACGATCCGATAAGCAACAGTCGCAACCTGCTCGAGGATCTCGAAAGGGCCTACAAATCTCGGTCTCAATTTGCCTTTAACATCGAACCGCATCATGCCACGGATGGGTGTTACTTTCAAGAACACATGGTCCCCAATCAGAAATTTCAGCGGTCGTTGACGAAGATCTGCGTAGCTCTTTTGTCGACTTTGTGCTATACGAAGTCTATTTCGAATCAAGCGGACCTTTTCGACGGCCTACTCCACCAGTTCCGGTCCGAGTACTTGTCGCTCTTCGACTTCATCGCAGCATATCGGAGACCGACACTTCCTCCCGTAGAGCACTTCATATGGAGCCATCTGAATGCTCGACTGATAACTGTTGTTATACGCAAACTCCGCAAGCGGCAAATGCATATCCCAACTAGTCTTTAGATCGATCCCATACAGACGTAACGTATCTTCCAAGATTTGATTCACCTTTTCCGTCTGACCGTCCGTCTGGGGGTGGTATGCAGTATTGAAATTCAATTTGGTACGTATTGCAGCAAGCTCGTCCAAAAATGCGATAGGAATTGCCCGTCTCTGTCTGAAATTGTTGTAGCCGGTACCCCTGTAGTCGAACAATCTTATTGACGTAGATTTATGCTAACCGATCGACGCACCATGCTACTTTGATTGAGATGAAGTGAGCCGACTTGGTCAATCGATCAACAATGACCCAAATCGTATCATTCCCTCGCGACGTCTTCAGAAATCCTACGATAAAATCTATCGAGATATTGTCCCACTTCCACTCGAGAATGGTGAGGTTCTGGAGCTCCCCCCTGGACTTTGGTATTCCGCCTTCACTTGCTAACATGCCATGCACTGCGACACGAAAGTAGCCTCGTCTTTCTTCATGTCGTGCTACCAAAAGTTTGTGTGCAAGTCTTTGTACATCTTGGTACTTCTAGGATGTAACGAGTACTTCGCATAATGCGCCTCCGTCAGAATTTTTTTCTGAGTTCGGCAATTTCAGGAATGTAGAGCCTTCCTTTTAGTTGTATCGTCCCGTCTCCGTCTTTTGCAAAGTTGGTCGCCTTTCCTGTTGAAATCAGCTCACGTATCTTCTTCCAGAATAGATCAATCATCCTTCTATACGGTCTTTATTTTGCCAAGCAGGCTCAACCCAAGCTTCAACTGAGCTAGGTGCAGATATCGATACTCGATTCCGAGTTCGATACCCATCACATCTAAGTTGCGCCATATCTTATTATTTATGGCTAGGGACCCCATTAACATTCTGCTCAGTACGTCTGCTACAACGTTTCCCTTATCCGGCGTATACTCGATCGTTAGCTCGTAGTCTTTTATTAGTTCGAGCCAACGCCACTGTCGCAAGTTAAGTTCTCGCTGGGTGAATAAGTATTTGAGAATCTTGTAATCCGTGTAGATCCTACAAGCCACACCATAGAAGTAGTGTCGCCAAAGTTTTGATGCGAACACAACCTCCGCCAATTTCAGATCATGCGTCGGATAGTTCTTCTCGTGCTGCTTTAACTTCCTTTAAGAATAGGAGATGACTTTGTCCTTCTGCATGAGCACGCACCCTGGACCAGTTCCCGATGCGTTGCTGGATATCTGAAACCCTGCTAGTCCATCTAGAAGTGCAAGGATTGGAGCTGAGATGACCCATTGTTTCAACTCTTGAAAGCTGGTTTCACAGTCGTCACTCCATTCGAACACGACTCCCTTCTGGGTGAGGCGAGTCAGAGGTGATGCTAGTTTGGAAAAGCTTAGCACGAAACTTCAGTAGTAGCCCGCTAAGTCCAGGAAACTCCGAATGTAGCTAGCCGAGGTTGGTCATTTCCAATCTACCATCGCTTTAATTTTCTTTGGGTCCACCGTGATGCCTTCAGCGGAGATAACGTGCCCAAGGAACGTCACGCTACTCATCCAGAATTCGCATTTACTCAGTTTCGCATATAATTTGTTTTCACGCAACGTCTGCAGCACCGTCTTCAAGTTCTCTATGTGCTCTTCTTAATTCTCCGAGCAGACCAGGATATTGTCGATGAACACGACTATAAATTTATCAATTTGGGGTCAGAAGACTCGGTTCATCAAATCCATGAAAGTGGCTGGGGCATTCATCAAACCGAATGACATGACTAAAAATTCGTAATGTCTGTATCGAGTACAAAAGGCAGACTTTGATATGTCTCGAGCTTGATCATCAACTAGTGGTAGCCTGAACGAAGATCAATTTTTGAAAATATTGACGTACCTTACAGTTGGTCAATCAAGTCATCAATTCGTGGCAGTGGATACTTATTTTATACGGTAGCCTTGTTGAGTTCTCGATAATCGATGGATAGTCGCATCGATCTGTCTTTCTTTTTCACAAACAATACATGAGCTCCCCACGGAGAGACGCTAGGGCGAATAAATCTGCGGTCTAGCAACTCTTGTAGTTGCACCTTCAGCTCCTTCAGTTCTGCTGGAGTCATTCGGTAAGACGCTTTTGATATCGGCCGTGTATCCGGGAAGGTGTCGATGCTGAATTCTATTTCTCGATCCAGCGACATCCGGGTATCTCGTCTAGAAAAATGTTATGAAAATCTTCCACAACATCAGTCTGCACTGTGTTTGTATTATCTTTTCTCGTATCTCGAACTGATACCAAGTATCCCTCACAGCCGGAATACAACATACGTCTTGCCGATATTACCGATACCACCATTACTGTCTTTGATAACCGCACGAATATGATAAATCTGTCTCGCCAGGAAGACGAAACACAACTCTCTTCTCCGCGCACTCAATCGTTGCATGGCAGGCGCCCAACTAATCTATACCCAGGATTATGTCGTACTCTTTGATGTCTAGTACGACGACTTCCAAGGATAGATTTTTGCCCCCAATGCAAATGTGGTCGTTCCTACAAATAAAGTTTGCAGGCATATCGACTCCCAATGAAATGCTAATGTTCATATCTAGCTATTACATGGCCAACTTATTTTTTTAGCAAAATTTGCAGATATAAAACTATGTATTACACTCGAATCGTATAGTACTCAAGCAGGTATATTTTTATAGATAAATATACCTGTTACAACAGTATCAAACTTGAATGCCTCATCTCGAGTCAATACATAAACTCGGCCTTGTGCTCCATGGCGTTGATTCGGCGGGTTCAGTGGCACCGCATTTGTGCCTTGTAGTGGAGGCGCTTTATTCTGATTCGGAACATTCCTCGGTGGATATTGATTCGGAATATTCCTTGGAGGGTATTGATTCACCCTCCCCGCCTGGCATTCCTGAGTCTTGTGGTCTAGTCGACCACATTGAAAGCATCCTACTCGGCAATCAACTGCCCTATGTCCACTTTTGCCGCATCGAAAGCATTGTAGTCCAGGGTAAGGACCCCTGTTTGCATTGGTATTCAGATGCTTTACTACTTTCGAGCCTCCTGCGTCATTATGACGCTTGTTAAAATTATTACGGACGACTGGCACGGCTTGTTGTGAAATACGGCCAAAGATTCGCTCGCTATCAAGTGCGACTTCATATGATTTACGATAAGTTTGGCATCGCTGATTCATGACGTCCCAATGCAATTCGTCATTCAGGCCCTGTTGAAAATGTTTGCACCATTCTTTTTTGTTGGGCAGGAAGGCGCCGACAAATTTTACGAGTTTTGAGAATCCTGCATCATATTCTTCAACGGACATATTCCCTTGCCTCAATATCATGAACTCGTCCCCTTTCTGTCGACGGACGCCACGAGGAATATACTGTTCAAGAAAAGCTTCCTTGAACTACTCAAGAAAAGCTTCCTTGAACGTTTCCCAGGTAATTTTGGTGTTCGGATCGGTTTCATAGATTTCTTGTTTCTTCTCAGCCCACCAGTTATAGGCACTCAATTGCAGTGTAAGGCCGCACATGCTACCCTCTGGGACCCTTCGATGCAGAGAAGATTAAATAAGTCCTCAATCTCGGCGTGCCATCCCATGATCACATCAGGCTCTGCTCGACCATTGAACTTAGGAGGGTCCATCTTGCGGAACTCCGTTGTTTTGAACAGGAAGAAAAATTCATCATTTGTGCTTGAACTTCTTCCTCGACTTCTTATTGAATATCTTTCCTCTCTTCTGATGCCACGACCGTTGCGTTGGTGTTGGCCACCATATTGCTTAAGATCTGCATTAGGGCATCCATTTGCTTCTGTTGCACACCAAATTAGGCTTGGATTTGCATCTGAAACTATTGCTGCTGCAGCTCCATCAAGCGCCTAATTTTCTCCATTGTAGTCTCGCTAGGGCTAGTGTCCTTCGAACTAGGCGAACTACCCACAGCGTTGGTTGATGTGGCGGGATTATTTTTATTTTTCTTAGTCATTCCTACAAAACAAAGTAAACACGTTAGTATTTTTAAAATATCTACGGGCTTACCTGTCACGCCCCAACCCGGAATCACCCGAATCATCGTCCTCGCAGGGGACGTGATGCCGCACGAGCCTGGAGTTGCGCTCGTGCAAGGCAAGATGACAAGTTCTCAAATGGTTATCTTTTGATTCGATATTAACAACGATAGGAAAACAGAGTATACGAAACAATTCTCTTTATTGATATCCGAAACTGAGATTACAATGGCTTTCGATAGCCTAACAATATATGCCAGATTGGCTACAACAGTCAGGTTCTCTCTTGCCCACAAAGGATTTCACCGTTCCATACATCATGCCTTCTATATCTCGGCCGCATCAATCCAGCTGTGTGGTCCGAGCGTCAATGCGATAGCACACTTCAATGCGCTTCGGCATTCCAAGCCTTAACACGTTCAAGCAACGCTTCGCCGCGAGCAATCCATTCACTGCACCCTGCATGAAGCTGGTGGGGGATCAGTACGTTCGTCCTCGCATGTACTGAGGCAAAGATCATCTTTCCAAACCGACATTTTAATATTTATGTTGAATCATGCAACTTAGTTTATGATCTTGCTATGTTCTCCTTAGGGTCAATTTATGGCATCTTCGAAAGCGTAAAGCATGTTATCATAGCAGCATGTTATCGAATTAAATAGGCAAGCAAACAAGCAATCTCGTGTTTGATTCGTGGCACGACTTACCAAGTCGACGCACTCGCCCTTGCACCGCGCAAGGTGAATACGCCGTATTCCTTCCCGGTCATGTTATATGTGCATCTCTAAGTAGGATCTTCTATGCGGGGCGCATACGCGCCTACACTTTCATCACATCGTTCCTTAACTATATGAGGGCCGTTGGCGTATCCGCGCCGGAATGGACTAAAGGAGTTTCTCTTTTATTTTTTCTTACTTTCTGTAAAACCCCTAAATTTTCTACTATTTTTATATATTAAATTTGACACCGATTTAAAAATTTTGTACTGTATGTCACGTAGTCGTATTGTACGTCGTATGCGAAATTTTTCGTTTGCTCGACGAGTACGAATATGTGCGAGCGTACATATTTTAGAAAAACAATTATTTTTTTTTATTTTCTTACACTTTCAAAATATTATTATTCTTGCCATAAAAAGTCTATTGTTCTTAGCAGTTATTAATAATAAAAATTCTTTGTGCAAAAATATTTATTTCATAAATATTTATTTATTTTAAATAATAATGTATTTTCGAAATTTTTAATATTAATGTTTTATTGTTCAAAAAAAAAGATTTATTATTCAAAAAGATTTATTATTTTCGAAATTAATTATTATAGTATTTTGGAAAACATATTTTTTGAAATATTTGTGACAATTTAAATTTTGATTTGATTCCATGGATACATTTAAATAGTAAACTATCTATATTTTAAATTGATTTGATTTTAAACTAAAAGTATTTAATTTGATTTTAATTAGATTTAATTGGATTTGAATTTGGATTTGATTTGATTGATTTTAAATTAAATTGTAAGCTATCTAAATTTGGGTTTTAAATCTATACCTAATCCTATCCAAAGTGGGAATTCCCACATCCTATAAATATAGGCAGGTACTCCTCCAACTTATTCATTATTCTTCCACAAAATTTCTACCATCCACAAGTGCAGTGCCTCGTGTCCGTGCTCGTGTCTGTGTCCATCCATTCTTATTCCATATTACATTTACATTATCTTCTTCCTCGTGTCGGACACACCCCGACATCATCAAATCCCTAATCCTAGCCTAGCCTAGCCTAGTCTACGCTGCTTCTTCCTCCCGTCAACGTCTGCCGTACCCGACCTTGGTCCCCGACCTTCACCCCCAGTCTTCCACCACCGTCACCAACACCATCACCTACGCCCTAGCTAACTGCAGCCTACCAACACCATCCCCGGCGAAGCCGCCCATCACCCCTGTCATCCGCCGCACTCCCGGCGACCCTTCAACCCAACATCAGACCCAGCACCACCACGTCGTCACCCCCACCACGACCAGCACCCTGACCCGTCCCGGCCAGCACCCCACCACCCGGACCACCAGCCAGACCCACGCCAACCCCGCAACGCCACCACCACCCGGATCACCGGCCGACCCAACTCTCCCCGCCGGAGTCGCTGCCGACAAACCCAGTCCACCCCGTCGACTCCACTTCACCACCAACCACCAAATCTGACCATCACAGCCACGATGGCTCCGGTCAACATCCGTCACCGCCACCGCGGCGATCGCCGCGGCAGCCCACGCCGCCACCAAAAACACCATCACCACCAAAAGAAAAGAAAAAGAAATAAAAAAATCCATAACCCAACTCACCTCGCCGGAGCTCCGCCGGCCGAGTCCGCACCCGCCGCCGCATCTCGCGCCTGAGATCTCCACGAACCGCCTCCACCTTGCCATCCCTACGACCGCGCCTGCAGGCCACCGCCGTTCCGGCTCCTCCGCGCCGGTAGACCAGCACCGGCCGCCGCTCCTTCCCCCTCTGCCTCTGACTCCAGTACCGCCCGACCGCCTCCGAATCCCGTTCCTCTGCCTCTCCCGTGCCACTGGCCGACAAACCCCCGCTCTCTTCCCTTCCGCCACCGCGTCCCTCAGCCGACCGACTTCTGTGCCCTAGCCTCCGGCCATCCAAGCGCCTCGCCGAGCCACCGGAACCCTATCGCCGCCCTTCCCCGTCTTAGTGTCCCTCTCCCTTTCTCTTCTCTCTTCGTGTCCCTCTCCCTCTCTCTTCGTATCCCTCTTCGCTCCTCACCATCTCTCTCTCCCTGCCTCTCTCTTCTTTTCATGTTTTTTTATTGTTTTTTTTGTTTTTTTTTCTTTTCTTACAGTACTGTTCCCTCAAGAGAACAGCAGCTACTCCTTTATCATTATTATTATTATTATTATTATTATTATCAGTTATATGATTAGTGTTAATATTATTATTATTATTATCATTATATTATTTTATGATTACTATTACTATTATTATTATTCTTATTATTCTTATTATTATTATTATTATTATTATTATTTGTATTATTAATAAAACTATTAGTATTATTTTATTTGTTTTCAATAATGTATATGTTCCCGAAAAAAATATTTTGAAGCAAAAGTATAATTTTGTGTACAACTCTACATATATTTTCAAATTTGATTTCTTAGCCCTAAACTGATTTTCTAGACTTTCGGGATATTACCTATAAATATTTTTGGCTCATAAAAATATTTTGTTGCAGATTTTTATTTTTGATTAATAAATTGTTCGACTTATAAATTATAAGGTGGTCTAAAATGATTTCTTTTCTAGATTTTTCAAAGTAGTTATCTAAGATATATATATTTTCTATCTAGAGTCGTATCTTTACAAACCTAGAGTTGCCTTAAAACATGTTAAATTTTTATTTAAATATATCTAAAAACTATTTTAGCTAATAAGAAAATATTTTCGAGTATTATTATTAGTTTTCTAAAAACGTATATTTCTAATTATTAAATTCCTTCGAATATCTTCCTCTTCTGCGATTAGTCCTATTCTCAAATCCCTTACCAAATCAGTACGTACCTTATGTCCACCCTAACTAATTTGACCCTTCTGGACCCAATGGAACTGTCCGTGTCACCACCCGAGGTCTCCTTGTACAGTTGTTGTACCGAAGTTGCAGATCGTGCCACATTGATTATCGCAGCACACCAGGCGCTCTACAAGGCAAGACACCTTGCCATTCGCTGTTTAATTATTTTAGCTCATATTTCATTCATTACTTATTTTCTTTATGCAAAATAAACTGTGATACATGGCATAACTGTTCATTTATTTTCTGCTGTGTATTATTTTTCTTACAAATTAAACCTAGATTTAAGTGACCACCTTGTGTGTTGCATTCATTGGCCTTGACACGTTGTAAACACGAAGTTGTGTGTCGAATGTAGAACACGAAAGTGCGTGATTGGCTGGCCACCAGTACGTACAAGCCGTGCGATAGGGAATAACCGCTAATAGAAGTTGTATGCTAGTTTGACTTAGCGGATATAGTGGTTTGTGTTGTGGATACAACACAGTAGGCATTGGACGGGGAGGACAATTCCTTAGCGTATGGGCTTCGATGCACTTCCCTTGTGACCCGGACTCTCCGCTGGAGATACGGGGTTGATGACCCAAGATTACTGACGGCCACTGACGATTCTGCGGAACGTCATGCTCTTCCTGCTGGGGCCTCTGGAGCCCAAGGAGGACTACGCCGATCCTATTCAGCCAGGGCCCATGCGTAGAAAGGATTGTTCTTAACAATATTTCACTTAGAATGGTAGACTACCCTATCCGTTAGGTACGAGTACTTTTGGTTTGGGTACTTGTATCTGACCGTGGCTTGGAACAATAACTTGTCGCGGATTAGTTCGTCACATCTTGTCCTTGTTTGGTTGTAGGTGTGACTTACTACTTCGATGAGAAGGTATTGAACCTTGTCGGGGTCCGGATACCATATTGGATTCATAGCATGGGAAGGTACGTTACCGTGAATTAGTTTACCATCTCCTGTCCTTGTTTGGTTGGGGGGATGGTACGCTCGTTCAGTAGGTGCGTATTGGACCATGTTATAAATTCGATTGACTTATTTATTGAGCAATATTTATTCAGTTTATATGGCATGCTATTATGTGTCTTGTTACGTCCCTCTGAGGACCTGGTTGTCTTGCCAGGTGTGTGCTATTGTCTTTCGCAGGTGTTTTAGCTCTAGCCATGTTCGTTGCTATTTCTCGAGGATGATTGCACTTGGATCGTCTTCGCTTCGCTCGCCACTCATTTCATTTTCTATGTACTTTTCTTATTTTTGTTGGTAGTGGATTTGTCTCCGCCCAACATATTGTATCAAGACAATTTATTCTCATTATATGATCTTTTATTCTTTTATTCTTGTGGATGAGATAGTTATGGTTCTACTGCATTTTACAGCTTATGTATTTATACGAGACTTCCATATATTGGAGTATATTTCGTATGAATACAGCTGGCATGTCTACGTTCCTAGTCCTATATATTTTGGGACTGGGGCGTTACATGTTTTTGTGGTGGCCCATGCAGGTCCAGATAAATTGTTTGGTTACTTTACCGTACCAAGCAAGCCTGCGTATAGGATTAGAAGTCTAGGATCTCATCCACATACTTGACCACTTTCTTCAATCTACCGTTTGACTCATCGATTGCATCTTGCTTGATTCCTTCTATCATTATCCTTCCTTCGTGCTTACTAGAGGTTGACTCTATTAGTTAGCTGTCCCAAACACCATTAGTTTAAATTAAGTTGGGTAGAATACCTTATGAACTAGCAAACCCTTTGACCTAGTGACCTATAGTAGCAAGCTTATTTAGATCATAGAATCTAGAGGACCTAACCCGTCTAGCCAACCAAGGACTTGGACAAGAAGACTATAGGACGACTGTATGCCCTAGAATCATTCTACCTTCTTAAATCTTAATCTCTCGTGCCTATGTATTTACCATTTGACTAAATGATGCTAATGTAGCCTAGTTTTTGCAAGCTTATCTTTTATCGAGCTTGTTCACGACATATGTTATTGGAAGATATCCCACTAACATGTTGTCTAATCAGAACCGGTGCATAATGGTCTGATCAACCAAGTGCACTTTGGTTCGCTTTTGCCTATTATTCTACGTGGATGGGGACATAGTTAAGCTTGTCCTCTAGAGTCCCATCCACGACTGCCTTGACAATTCCTTTGAAATTATTCAATCGTCTTTGAATCACGTATTCGTATTCGATAACGCCTCCTTCGAACTCTATATTGCTTTCGCCTTCACCTATTTTAGAAGGACGAAGACGTTATACTAGCACTTCCTCTAGCTATCCTATCACCTATGACCATTATCACTCGATATTGCTATTTCTCCCTCCTAAACTACTCGTCCTTTTCTCGGCCCTATAATTACTGTCATGACCCTCTAATCGCTTAAATTAAGGCGAATCTATTTCGTTCTCTAAATCGTGACCCTCATTCATTACCCGTGACCATACCGTATTAATTTTCTATGATCTAGATCGTGATTTTTACGTCATGATTTGTTATCGATTGTTTCCCATCGAAACCCCCTTGCGTCCTTTCACCCCCCTACTAATTCTTAATTTCGAGGACGAAATTCTTTTAAGTTGGGTAGGATGTAAAACCCCTAAATTTTCTACTATTTTTATATATTAAATTTGATACCGATTTAAAATTTTTGTACTGTATGTCACGTAGTCGTATTGTACGTCGTATGCGAAATTTTTCGTTTGCTCGACGAGTACGAATATGTGCGAGCGTACATATTTTAGAAAAACAATTATTTTTTTTATTTTCTTACACTTTCAAAATATTATTATTCTTGCCATAAAAAGTCTATTGTTCTTAGCAGTTATTAATAATAAAAATTCTTTGTGCAAAAATATTTATTTCATAAATATTTATTTATTTTAAATAATAATGTATTTTCGAAATTTTTAATATTAATGTTTTATTGTTCAAAAAAAAGATTTATTATTCAAAAAGATTTATTATTTTCGAAATTAATTATTATAGTATTTTGGAAAACATATTTTTTGAAATATTTGTGACAATTTAAATTTTGATTTGATTCCATGGATACATTTAAATAGTAAACTATCTATATTTTAAATTGATTTGATTTTAAACTAAAAGTATTTAATTTGATTTTAATTAGATTTAATTGGATTTGAATTTGGATTTGATTTGATTGATTTTAAATTAAATTGTAAGCTATCTAAATTTGGGTTTTAAATCTATACCTAATCCTATCCAAAGTGGGAATTCCCACATCCTATAAATATAGGCAGGTACTCCTCCAACTTATTCATTATTCTTCCACAAAATTTCCACCATCCACAAGTGCAGTGCCTCGTGTCCGTGCTCGTGTCTGTGTCCATCCATTCTTATTCCATATTACATTTACATTATCTTCTTCCTCGTGTCGGACACACCCCGACATCATCAAATCCCTAATCCTAGCCTAGCCTAGCCTAGTCTACGCTGCTTCTTCCTCCCGTCAACGTCTGCCGTACCCGACCTTGGTCCCCGACCTTCACCCCCAGTCTTCCACCACCGTCACCAACACCATCACCTACACCCTAGCTAACTGCAGCCTACCAACACCATCCCCGGCGAAGCCGCCCATCACCCCTGTCATCCGCCGCACTCCCGGCGACCCTTCAGCCAACATCAGACCCAGCACCACCACGTCGTCACCCCCACCACGATCAGCATCCTGACCCGTCCCGGCCAGCACCCCACCACCCGGACCACCAGCCAGACCCACGCCAACCCCGCAACGCCACCACCACCCGGATCACCGGCCGACCCAACTCTCCCCGCCGGAGTCGCTGCCGACAAACCCAGTCCACCCCGTCGACTCAACTTCACCACCAACCACCAAATCTGACCATCACAGCCACCACGGCTCCGGTCAACATCCGTCACCGCCACCGCGGCGATCGCCGCGGCAGCCCACGCCGCCACCAAAAACACCATCACCACCAAAAGAAAAGAAAAAGAAATAAAAAAATCCATAACCCAACTCACCTCGCCGGAGCTCCGCTGGCCGAGTCCGCACCCGCCGCCGTATCTCGCGCCTGAGATCTCCACGAACCGCCTCCACCTTGCCATCCCTACGACCGCGCCTGCAGGCCACCGCCGTTCCGGCTCCTCCGCGCCGGTAGACCAGCACCGGCCGCCGCTCCTTTCCCCCTCTGCCTCTGACTCCAGCACCGTCCAACCGCCTCCGAATCCCGTTCCTCCGCCTCTCCCGCGCCACTGGCCGACAAACCCCCGCTCTCTTCCCTTCCGCCACCGCGTCCCTCAGCCGACTGACTTCTGTGCCCTAGCCTCCGGCCATCCAAGCGCCTCGCCGAGCCACCGGAACCCTATCGTCGCCCTTCCCCGTCTTCGTGTCCCTCTCCCTTTCTCTTCTCTCTTCGTGTCCCTCTCCCTCTCTCTTCGTATCCCTCTTCGCTCCTCACCATCTCTCTCTCCCTGTCTCTCTCTTCTTTTCATGTTTTTTTTATTATTTTTTTTGTTTTTTTTTGTTTTCTTACAGTATTGTTCCCTCAAGAGAACAGCAGCTACTCCTTTATCATTATTATTATTATTATTATTATTATTATTATTATTATTATTATTATTATTATTATCAGTTATATGCTTAGTGTTAATAATATTATTATTATTATCATTATATTATTTTATGATTACTATTACTATTATTATTATTATTATTCTTATTATTATTATTATTATTATTATTATTATTATTATTATTATTATTTGTATTATTAATAAAACTATTAGTATTATTTTATTTGTTTTCAATAATGTATATGTTCCCGAAAAAAATATTTTGAAGCAAAAGTATAATTTTGTGTACAACTCTACATATATTTTCAAATTTGATTTCTTAGCCCTAAACTGATTTTCTAGACTTTCGGGATATTACCTATAAATATTTTTGGCTCATAAAAATATTTTGTTGCAGATTTTTATTTTTGATTAATAAATTGTTCAACTTATAAATTATAAGGTGGTCTAAAATGATTTCTTTTCTAGATTTTTCAAAGTAGTTATCTAAGATATATATATTTTCTATCTAGAGTCGTATCTTTACAAACCTAGAGTTGCCTTAAAACAAGTTAAATTTTTATTTAAATATATCTAAAAACTATTTTAGCTAATAAGAAAATATTTTCGAATATTATTATTAGTTTTCAAAAAACGTATATTTCTAATTATTAAATTCCTTCGAATATCTTCCTCTTCTGCGATTAGTCCTATTCTCAAATCCCTTGCCAAATCAGTACGTACCTTATGTCCACCCTAACTAATTTGACCCTTCTGGACCCAATGGAACTGTCCGTGTCACCACCCGAGGTCTCCTTGTACAGTTGTTGTACCGAAGTTGCAGATCGTGCCACATTGATTATCGCAGCACACCAGGCGCTCTACAAGGCAAGACACATTGCCATTCGCTGTTTAATTATTTTAGCTCATATTTCATTCATTACTTATTTTTTTATGCAAAATAAACTGTGATACATGGCATAACTGTTCATTTATTTCCTGCTGTGTATTATTTTTCTTACAAATTAAACCTAGATTTAAGTGACCACCTTGTGTGTTGCATTTATTGGCTTTGACACGTTGTAAACACGAAGTTGTGTGTCGCATGTAGAACACGGAAGTGCGTGATTGGCTGGCCACCAGTACGTACAAGCCGTGCGATAGGGAATAACCGCTAATAGAAGTTGCATGCTAGTTTGACTTAGCGGATATAGTGGTTTGTGTTGTGGATACAACACAGTAGGCATTGGGCGGGGAGGACAATTCCTTAGCGTATGGGCTTCGATGCACTTCCCTTGTGACCCGGACTCTCCGCTGGAGATACGGGGTTGATGACCCAAGATTACTGACGGCCACTGACGATTCTGCGGAACGTCATGCTCTTCCTGCTGGGGCCTCTGGTGCCCAAGGGGGACTACGCCGATCCTATTCAGCCAGGGCCCATGCGTAGGAAGGATTGTTCTTAACAACATTTCACTTAGAATGGTAGGCTACTCTATCCGTTAGGTACGAGTACTTTTGGTTTGGGTACTTGTATCTGACCGTGGCTTGGAACAATAACTTGTCGCGGATTAGTTCGTCACATCTTGTCCTTGTTTGGTTGTAGGTGTGACTTACTACTTCGATGAGAAGGTATTGAACCTTGTCGGGGTCCGGATACCATATTGGATTCATAGCATGGGAAGGTACGTTACCGTGAATTAGTTTACCATCTCCTGTCCTTGTTTGGTTGGGGGGATGGTACGCTCGTTCAGTAGGTGCGTATTGGACCATGTTATAAATTCGATTGACTTATTTATTGAGCAATATTTATTCAGTTTATATGGCATGCTATTATGTGTCTTGTTACGTCCCTCTGAGGACCTGGTTGTCTTGCCAGGTGTGTGCTATTGTCTTTCGCAGGTGTTTTAGCTCTAGCCATGTTCGTTGCTATTTCTCGAGGATGATTGCACTTGGATCGTCTTCGCTTCGCTCACCACTCATTTCATTTTCTATGTACTTTTCTTATTTTTGTTGGTAGTGGATTTGTCTCCGCCCAACATATTGTATCAAGACAATTTATTCTCATTATATGATCTTTTATTCTTTTATTCTTGTGGATGAGATTAGTTATGGTTCTACTGCATTTTACAGCTTATGTATTTATACGAGGCTTCCATATATTGGAGTATATTTCGTATGAATACAACTGGCATGTCTACGTTCCTAGTCCTACGTATTTTGGGACTGGGGCGTTACACTTTCTTTTCTCTCTCTTGTTTGGGTAGCCCGGCGTTTCACGGGTTGGGTTGCTATCCCAACAATCGAAACTTACCGCGTGCCTACCATCATTTGCGGCTTCTCACATTTACGACCGAGTGCTAATCGGACTTCGCAGATGTGCGCCTATCAAAGATTATCATCCCTCATAGGCCGAACGGTCCCGGTGCCCCGGTGCGCCCGTTCGGAGGGAACGTTCCGTGCACGGAAGATATCATCGCAATTATCTCAAGTCCATTCCATTCGACCATGCAACGCACTATTATTCAAACAACCAAGCATAGCCTTGAGTCCAAGACTCAGACTTTATCATCTCGTATTTGTTCCGTTAACTTTCCATGTTCTCACGTTTCATACTTCGTTTCAATGATCAATGGCATCGTACCTCAACTCAATGCTCGTCAACCGAACGACCCGAAGGTCTCGAACACCTTTCGAGGCACCATGTCATATCCGACAGTTCCGCCACATTCATGCCACAACTGTATTCTCTTGCAAAGAAGCCATCTTTTATTATCCTGTGCACGTTCAATATTTGGGGCTTGCGCGCTAGGGCGCTCGCCTATTGTCTTCCAATGTTCTAGCCGTCTAACTCGTGCAACAAAGGCACGGTATGGTTCGTGCACTATGGCACTTGCCGATTACAGTTATCCCATGTTCTTGCGGCTTGCGCACCGAGGTGCTCGCCTTAGCGATATCCAATGTCCCATAGCGACTCGTGCATATTGATGAACGTTTCATTTCAATTGTTCTAACTTAGTGTTCGACTCACACTATGATTTATCTCCGATCGGACCCGTCCGTGGCGTCGATAGGTTAACTTTTAGCATACAATGATATATTTGACTTATCGAATGAAGGAGTAAAAAGAAGTCAATCCTCCCACCTTGAGTCGATTCGCCTTCGTCGTTTCGCCGAACCGATACGGCTCGATTTCATAACTTTGTTGCACGGCCACTCTCCTGACTTAGCCATTCGAGCACTTCGTGCTTCATTGAGTTATACGTCCGATTTGCCTTAGCGTGTCCAAGTCTCGGCCCGTCACAAGGCGACAATTTGATTTCGCGGACCCCTTACTAAATATGTCAAAAGATCGACCTCTAATATTTTCCCGTCAAAGTATAACCTGCACACGAAACCAACTAAAATCAATACTTGTATCGATTCGGACTTGCGCCTTGGTCGATTCGATTTCTTAGAATCTTTGAGCCGATTCAACGCACTCATCCTTCGTGGCAACGCGACGCTTCGCATCGATTCAACTCGATGCATTCTTTCGGGGCAAGGCAACTCTTCGCATCAACTTAGTTTGATGCATTGCTCGGGACAACTTAACTCTCGTATCGTTTGCATCGATATATTTCATTCGGTCAACGCGACTCGTTGAGTCAACGCTTCAGCGTAATGCGCCGTGCGGAGCGGGGCATTACAGAATATACCACTCAAAACAAGGTTCGTCCTCGAACCAAAACCAACACTTCGATCTAAGTGTTTTGTAGATCGTATCACGATCTCGTCCCACCAACGTTGTTCAGTTTCACACTATCTCGCAAGCTTTTCATTAACATTTCAAAGTCATCCCTGCAGCTCGATTTGAATTTTTGTATACAACTCGATTTGGATCCATACCTATATTCAAGGCGTCCCGAAGATATATGTATTTTGACTAATTCCAGTGGTAGCAAATTGGAACAAAGCTGACAGGTAAATTTCAATCCTATGCTTGCCATCTCGTACTCTCGTTCGGACATCCTTAGCACTTGTTCTCGTAATTTCATTGCATCTGCATTCTGATACACACGCGATCGTCCAACAAAAGTCAAGGCACACGATGCGATTCAAAATCGCATTTCTCATTTCGTATGTTTCATATGGATTACCAACTCTACGCGTCGCGTCAAGCCGTCGCGCATCCGATCGCAACTATCCTTCGCAACGCCTTGCGTTCGAAGTCGCCACTCAACTATTTCCGAAGTTTGGCTATGCAACTTAACTCGATACGATTTCCTTTGTTGACTTGCAATTGCATCAACATTCAGGGCTACGCCCGTTAGGTTACTTACATAGTCCCCGTGCTTAATTTTTCCCGACGCAACTTTAAATTGACATTGCACAAAGGCCACAATCTATCCGATATGAAAGTTTACATCAAGGCGACGGTGCTCAAGGCAACGATCGCCTTAGCACGAAGGTCTTTACGACGCATCTTACATTCAATTTCCTAACAAGTAGGAATTTACTAGCCAAATTCCCAACTTATCCATCTCGCAACATCGAATGTAAATTTCGATTCACGCAAGCTCAATTGCAAGGTGAATCCGAATCTAACGACATGACTCGTAAGTCATTCCCTTATCATTCCCTCTCGTGCATAGCACGTTTCTCGCAATCGCCTATCCGAATCACCAAGTCCGTTGGTGAATTCTAGTTCGACCGTCGACCAACATAACCATTCAAGTATTCATTCGACGAATACTCAAAATCTAACTTATCATTCTTAATCGAAAGCTGTTCCAACAATTCTCGATCGCCTAGACTTATCATCAACATGCACCGTGTTATATTTGTTATCGGTGCAATCTCATATGCGATATCGCATGGGTCATCTTACAGTTTGCAGCATTCAATTTGATTTGGCGGTCAAGTCTTCTAGGGTCAGCTGCCCCGAAGCTACGCTCGATAACTGTGGATCATCACCGAAGGACAGTTTACTATGAACCATGCTATATCTTATTTCGGAGCCAAATTACGTTCCGACAATTCTATGTGACTACCCAATTTCGGACAAAACTGTTTCTATCGGCGCCACTGATGCGCAACTATCCTCTGAGTCAAGTCATGCACTGCCGTCGATGATTCCGTAATTTACGAAACATCTACTCGCATCAAGTTCGAGTCTATCTTATTTACGGGTCGACACACGAGATGCTATACGCATCGAGCAAATCGTTGATGACTTATAGTCTCGTCTTGATTAATTACAGAATTTACGATCAACCAACTTCGTTCATTCTCGTATCGTTACTTACAAAATTTCAATAGCGCAAGGCGCACTCCATTTTGTATTCTCACATCGTCCTTACGTATCGATCTCGATACGTCGTATCAATTTCGATAGCATAAGGGTCAACTTTGAATCCGTTTCAACGTCAACTTAACTCGCATCGCATACATCCAAGTTCGCAACAAACTTTTCCATACGCATCCACTCGTTCTCCGATTCGTCGCATCCCTCTATACTTTGATCGCGTAACTGAGTTATCGATTATCCAACATCGAACCCTCGAGTTATACGATCACGCCCTCTAAGTTTCGAGTGTTTTTCAGTCGTACTCAAATGAGTGTCGCCGTAACGTAACCAACTATTTCTTAGGCATGATTACTCACATCAACCAACTCTTCACCGAAGTCGCACATCATGCGATTCGATTACAATTCGCATCGCCTAATATTTCTTTCGAAATCGCAAGTCGTGCGATTCGATTCGCCTCGCTCAACATTTCTATCGAGATCGCAAGTCGTGCGCCTCATTTGTAAGCTCGAGTATTCCCTTTCCCGTCGATTCGATTATTGCATCAAGGCATAATCGTTTCGCTAGTCTCGGTCGTCCGACCAACTTATAACTTCCATCCGACGTATCGTTCATCGATACGAGTCTCGCCTTATCGTCCCAACCGATTTTCGAAGAACACTTGCATCAACATACCGTTATACAAATTTTTCAATCGAGTCTCGGTACTCTCCAGTCCGTTGCGGACAAACCTTCCGCAATTTTCGTAACGCATCGATGCAAATCATCGTACAAGTGATACACCATATACCACTCGGAATCGAGTCATTCATCGCCTACGTGGTATGGCATATACCACTCGGAGTTCAAGCCATTTCCCTCGTGCTATACTTAGTATAGACCAACAATCTCTTCCGACTCACGACTTCCGCAGTGATCGTGCTTGATCACAACCGTAACTTTGATTCTATCAAAATCCAACACGATTCGGTCAATGTTCTCGCTTGCCAACATAAGTTTGGTGTGCAACCGAACGATTCATTCTATCGATTTACGATTTCAATTCTTTCCTTACGTTGCATCTCGTGCAACAATTTATTTGATATGCGTTGCACCCCATGCAACAAATTTTACTTTCGATACACGTTGCACATCGTGCAACGATCATTTCCGAAATTTACCGTACCTCGTGCAACGAATTACTCTCGACTTTCCAAGTCAATGCACAATCCGTTTAACACATTAGGTATTGGCTTATCATTTCTCACTTTCATTTTAACGCATATTCACCATTACTCGTTGCACTTCGTGCATCATTTTATTTCTCATTCAACATGTTACATTGCAACAACATCTCAAATCGTATTTCATAATTTGTTGCGCTTGCAGCAACTAATATTTTTACGGCTCATTTGCATTCAATACAATATACCCCTCGCGACTTTCTTAGCAAACATCGTGTAATTTCCAAAACACATGCGGCAAAATTATACGATTTGTATTAGACTTATTGTATGGAACATCCAGTGCGGCATCGAGTAGAGTCAAGAGTGGTATCAAGTAGTGGTGGGCAACTTTTAGAATTGTAATGAAGCGAGCGTCCAGAGGAAATTGAGCCTAGAGCTCTGATACCAATTTGTCACGCCCCGACCCGGAATCACCCGAATCATCGTCCTCGCAGGGGGCGTGATGCCGCACGAGCCTAGAGTTGCACTCGTGCAAGGCAAGATGACAAGTTCTCAAATGGTTATCTTTTGATTCGATATTAACAACGATAGGAAAACAGAGTATACGAAACAATTCTCTTTATTGATATCCGAAACTGAGATTACAATGGCTTTCGATAGCCTAACAATATATGCCAGATTGGCTACAACACTCAGGTTCTCTCTTGTCCACAAAGGATTTCACCGTTCCATACATCATGCCTTCTATATCTCGGCCGCATCAATCCAGCTGCGTGGTCCGAGCGTCAATGCGATAGCACGCTTCAATGCGCTTCGGCATTCCAAGCCTTAACACGTTCAAGCAACGCTTCGTCGCGAGCAATCCATTCCCTGCACCCTGCATGAAGCTGGTGGGGGATCAATACGTTCGTCCTCGCATGTACTGAGGCAAAGATCATCTTTCCAAACCGACATTTTAATATTTATGTTGAATCATGCAACTTAGTTTATGATCTTGCTATGTTCTCCTTAGGGTCAATTTCATGGCATCTTCGAAAGCGTAAAGTATGTTATCATAGCAGCATGTTATCGAATTGAATAGGCAAGCAAACAAGCAATCTCGTGTTTGATTCGTGGCACGACTTACCAAGTCGACGCACTCGCCCTTGCATCGATGCAAGGTGAATACGTCGTATTCCTTCCCTGTCATGTTATATGTGCATCTCTAAGTAGGATCTTCTATGCGGGACGCATACGCGCCTACACTTTCAACCCATCGTTCCTTAACTATATGAGGGCCGTTGGCGTATCCGCGCTGGAATGGACTAAAGGAGTTTCTCTTTTATTTTTCCTTACTTTCTTTTCTCTCCTTCTTTTCTCTCTCTTGTTTGGGTAGCCCGGCGTTTCACGGGTTGGGTTGCTATTCCAACAACCGAAACTTACCGCGTGCCTACCATCATTTGCGGCTTCTCACATTTACGACCGAGTGCTAATCGGACTTCGCAGATGTGCGCCTATCAAAGATTATCATCCCTCCTAGGCCGAACGGTCCCGGTGCCTCGGTGCGCCCGTTCGGAGGGAACGTTCCGTGCACGGAAGATATCATCGCAATTATCTCAAGTCCATTCCATTCGACCATGTAACGCACTATCATTCAAACAACCAAGCATAGCCTTGAGTCCAAGACTAAGACTTTATCATCTCGTATTTCTTCCGTTAACTTTCCATGTTCTCACGTTTCATACTTCGTTTCAATGATTCAATGGCATCGTGCCTCAACTCAATGCTCGTCAACCGAACGACCCGAAGGTCTCGAACACCTTTCAAGGCACCATGTCATATCCGACAGTTCTGCCACATTCATGCCACAACTGTATTCTCTCGCAACGAAGCCATCTTTTATTATCCTGTGCACGTAGGCACGTTTTGACCGTATTTCTCTGTTCTATAACTTAGCATTCAATGTTCGGGGCTTGCGCGCTAGGGCGCTCGCCTATTGTCTTCCAATGTTCTAGCCGTCTAACTCGTGCAGCAAAGGCACGGTATGGTTCGTGCACTAAGGCACTTGCCGATTACAGTTATCCCATGTTCTTGCGGCTTGCGCATCGAGGCGCTCGCCTTAGCGATATCCAATGTCCCATAGCGACTCGTGCATATTGATGCACGTTTCATTTCAATTGTTCTAACTTAGTGTTCGACTCACACTATGATTTATCTCCGATCGGACCACGCCCGTGGCGTCGATAGGTTAACTTTTAGCATACAATGATATATTTGACTTATCGAATGAAGGAGTAAAAAGAAGTCAATCCTCCCACCTTGAGTCGATTCGCCTTCGTCGTTTCGTCGAGCCGATGCGGTTCGATTTCATAACTTTGTTGCACGGCCACTCTCCTGACTTAGCCATTCGAGCACTTCATGCTTCATTGAGTTATACGTCCGATTTGCCTTAGCGTGTCCAAGTCTCGGCCCGTCGCAAGGCGACAATTTGATTTCGCGGACACCTTACTAAATATGTCAAAAGATCGACCTCTAATATTTTTCCGTCAAAGTATAACCTGCACACGAAACCAACTAAAATCAATACTTGCATCGATTCGGACTTGCGCCTTGGTCGATTCGATTACTTAGAATCTTCGAGCCGATTCAACGCACTCATCCTTCGTGGCAACGCGACGCTTCGCATCGATTCAACTCGATGCATTCTTTCGGGGCAAGGCAACTCTTCGCATCAACTTAGTTTGATGCATTGCTCGGGACAACTTAACTCTCGTATCGTTTGCATCGATATATTTTATTCGGTCAACGCGACTCGTTGAGTCAACGCTTCAGCGTAATGCGCCGTGCGGAGCGGGGTATTACATTACCTGTATAGAACTTTTATTTCATGCTGCATGTCGAGAATTATTCAATCGAGCAATCACAATGAACATTCCAAATAAAACATTTTTCAAAAATCTGAGGAAACTTAACTGTGCTCTAATACCAATTTGTCATCCCCCGATTCGACAAACCATTCTTCCTCGCATCGATTATGCCGAATCGATCGCCCTCGCTAGGGCGTGATATCGCACGAGTCTGGAGTTGCAGTCATACAAGGCAAGAACATTACATTAATCAATTATTTAAAGATCAAGTTGAAACTTCACAAATCACAGAGTAATTGAACACGCAGTATTAGAAGATAGAAATATGCTTTTCTTTCATAGCTTGCAACGAAGTGCAAGTCGTAATTACATTGGATATGTCGTTGCAGCTACATTGATAGAAACAAAAGAAAATACTCGACAAGCTACCTGAACTAATTCTTGTCGTCCCATACATTCACACTTTTATACATTGAAAGCCTTCGATGAATTTGCTTCAAAATACTTCAAAATAGGCAGAGCTTCAAAATGCCTCCCCAAACTTCTGCTTTGGCCTAGCACCGTGTACCCCCAGAGTCCTCGTCACCTATGGGGTTGGGGGATTAGTACACTTGGGAATGCATTAGTGAGCGGGACGAACCCACTCGTCTAGATCGACTCTAATTATTAAAGTAGGCATGCATTGGAGTTCTTTCTATTTAGAATTAAATGAATTCAGTTCATATTGATAGCCCTTCTCTGAAACAGTGAAAACATACAGTAAGCATAACAGTTTATCCTAATTCTTACCACGGCCGTGCTCATCCCTGCATAAAACAGAGATTATAATTTCCACCTGTATAAGACAATAGGTGAGCATGCTACTATCTTATATGTGGTCATTGGTGTTCTCCATCACAAGGGACAGTTATCAATGGCATTACGACGCACCTTCAATCCAGGTTGCAAGCCCGTTTGAAGTCTCGCAAAAGCTTTGTGCCGAATCACGACTCATATTTCCCCCTAGGTCGATTCGGTTCCAGGGTCCCTAAATATCGTTTCGAGAAAAGCTAAACTTGTGCACAAGTTTTCCATGGCCATGTTAATGAATGAATAGTTTAATATATGAAATTGATTGTATAGCACGGACAATATTTAGTAGCATTATCATTTTGACTCATGCGAGAGTTCCTTTCCTCAAAGCCGTACGTTCTGAGAGGCACCAAATTTCCCGAGGCACCATATGTCGCAACTAACGTTTCATTATATTTTGCAGATCATGAAATAGTCTATCTCTTTTCTAGAACCTTAACTTTTCTCTTTTGGTGTGCAACTTATATTTTCAGTGTAAATTTCTCTAAATCGATACAGTTACCCTGAGTCTTGATCTTAGTGATTTGGCATGCATTTAACTTATCATCATCGATTTGAATAAGTTTGAAGCAAACATAATTTCATTTGCAGGAAGGAGTATAAAAGAAGGGGTCGAACCACCCACCAAGTATATGATCATGCTGAGAATCGAAGCTCTTCGCAACGTTCAAGCTTCAGTTACGCGAGCTCTTGCAATGGCACTAACATTATATAAGAATCCCTTCTTTAATCCATCGTTACGAAATTCGTAGAATGAATGCAGAGTTCGACGCAAAAACACATTCATCAAAACCAAGCAGCAAAACTGAAGAAAACCATACAGCAGTCTGGTCCCGTCGAAGCGACTCTTATATAGAGCTCACCCACCGTGACGCAAGCTGCTGCATCTAGGACTTATTCCAACAGAAGTCATTCCATTAGTTGGATCAATTCTCGTAACATTCGTCCAAATCGATTTATTCGATGCAACAAAGTGTTATCGTAAGCTAAGCTCAGTGATCGCGTCAGACTAGCCATCTAAGCTCAGCGATCGAGTGTTATCAATAGTCTGCCGCCTATCGGGACGGGGCGCTACAAGAATCACCCATCTGTACTCGTTTTACCATTGCACGACTAATTTATACCATATTTTAGTTGTAATTACCCATCTAATACTAGTTTTCATCATTGTATGCTCATATTATTGCATATTTCAGTTAGAATCAATTATTTATACTCGTATTCACCATTCTACGAGCATTGATACATTATTTCGGTTAGAAATTATGTTTTTATACCCGTTTCCACAATTATACACCGGTTTTTACCATATTTTGGTTAGAATCATGCATTTTTACTCATTTATACCAATTTACTCTCATTCAATACGATATTTCTGTTTTACTTAACAAAATGCCCTTAAAAGGCTTTTGAAAGAAAACGAGAAAAAGTACAAAAGTACAAATAAATTCTAGAAAGTATTGCTATGGAAGTCTGATCTAAGAGCGATCACTTTGTTCTTTGGACCACACGATGATGATGAAGAGAACTGCTTGAAGAAGAACAACCGGAAGAACTAAGTCACCAGAAAGGTATCGACACAATTGGCACTGATGGCACAGTCGAATGCTTTCCTGCTTTGCTTCACTCTGTTCTTGAGAAAAAGTTGAAGAGAAACACTCTGGAAAATTACTTTGCTCTGAAAGTCTCTGGGCTCCAAAATCTTGTACCTCTTTCTTAAAAAGAAGTCTTTATATAGGCTTGTCTTCTGTGCGTAAAAAGTAATGAATTTGACTTTTACGCGAGCAGTTAGAGTAACTGTAACCCACGTACGAAGTTCTACCTGTACGCTTGCTGACACGTGTCCCGTATAGAGTTGTGGTCTCTACGCATGGTGACACGTGTCCCAGAACTTCAACAATATGGGGAAAGCACGTACACACGTTCCTCGATAAGTGTGGCATGAAAGACACGTATGCAGACCACGTTCTCACATAGCCAGAAAAGATTGAGCGTAAAATAACCCAAAACAAACTTCCTGCGTAGAGCAGCTAAAACGTAGCCTTGAGCGTATAGCTAGCTCAAATAAACCCTACGCACACAAAAGTAGCTGAGATAGCCTTGAGCATAATAAACTCAAATAACTTTCATGCGTAAAGGAAGCGGTCCCTTGAGCGTAAAATAGCCCATCTGCACACTAAACTACAAACGTTGGGTTTGGTGCGAAAATCTTCTTGGCTTCTGTGCAATGTTCTGTCAGAAAATCATTCTGTCAGAGCAGTATCACGCGCATTAAATGCGGTCTGGACAGCCTGTCTCTCGCATAAAGTCTAAGAATGCTCTCGCGTAGAGTTTGAGGATGGCTCTTGTGTAAAGGAGCTTGCATAGAGTTAGACTCTGTTTGATCTCTGCGTAGAGCTTGAATCTGACTCGGTTTGACTTGCGTAGAGTCTTTAAATGGGCTTTGCCTAGAGTCTGAAACTGACTTTGCGTAAAGCTCTCAACTTCTTTGACTTGGTCTATGGAGTTTATTTATGCTTCTACAAGACTCCTTTCAAAGTTTTCAAAGTTTTTTTTAAAATTTGAAATACTTTGAACAGAAGCGTAAAATTCGTGATATCCAACAATCATCTCAGAAGCGTAAAATTCGGGATACCCAACAGTCATCTCAGAAGCGTAAAATTCGGGATACCCAACAGTTATTTCGGAAATTTGAACCGATTTTAAAATTTTCTATAAATAGAGCTTCGCTAGTAGAGAGAGAACTTTACTCATCTCTTGCAATCTCAATCTTCTTTACTCTTGTCTTCGAAATCCCAGTTCAAACAAATGGCACCAAAGAGCAAGACCACCGTCGGCGCTAAGGGCAAGAAGCCCGATGTTGCTTCGTCGAGGACTGAGCGTACGGAGACCACCGTCGCATCATCGGAGGCAACCCAAAAGACCAACCCCTCTGTGGCTCCAGCCATGAAAGGTAAAACCCTATCTAGTTTGGCCACGGTTCGTCGGAGAAGAAGAAGAACCGAACAAAAACCCTAAATTTCATATCCACGTTTATACGTGTCAGCGTAGAATAAAAACCACCAAATACGCCCACGTCTATACGTGTCAGCGTAAAATAGAAACAACAAAATACGCCCACGTTTATACGTGCCAGCGTAAAAATAGAAATAACAAAATACGCCCATGTCTATACGTGCCAGCGTAAAATGTTAAGCATTAAATACGTCCACGTCTATACGTGCCAGCGTAAAGTTAAAAATACGCAATTCACCCACGTTCATACGTGTTAGCGTAAAGCAAGTCAAAAGACTATATGTTTTCATGCGTACAACTTTTACTCTTTTGAACATAGAAAAGTATGCGTAAAAAACTTTTAGTCATACACTGCATTAACTTAGAATATTTTCCAAAATTTTTGAAACAAAGAATGAATAATATTCAAAATCCTTTACGCACAAATCTTCACTTACGTAAAAAAGCTCTTGCGTTGATATGAACCAACTTAGGATATTTTTCAATCTTTTTAAAACAAAGAATGAAAAATTTCAAAATCTTTACACACAAACATTTACTTGCGTAGAAGCATTTGCGTAGAGATGTATAGAGATCAATTCTAAATTTTACTAACTTGATTTCTTTTTTTCTTGATCTTCTTTTTGCAGTGGACTTGCAGATTCATCCTCTCTCTGAAGTCTTTGGTTCCCCAACTAGTATCTTGGGTTCCAACTATTTGGAGAATCTGTCTCATGTTGAGTTCCCACAAACTGACAAACAGTACCCTGAAGAGAGACAACAACTAATAGCTGCTCAGGGAGACAGAATACTGTTGTCGTTGATAAATGAAGAATTGCTGGTGTCGCTAGATGGCCAGCAATTTTCGATGCCTTCTTTCATGTCTGGGGATGCTATTGATTTTCAATCACAGACGAACCCTAAGAAGGAGGCTTGGGTGTTTAAGTTTGGAGAGAGGGCGACGTATCTCCCAACCATGCCAAGGGATTATCCCATGTCTTCGTTTATTCACGCCACCCACCCAAGACAGATGATCTGGAACCTGACTCCTAACAGTCATGGTAGACCAGGCAGAATTATTTTCAAGAGGGACGGGTCCAACCAAATGGGCTACCATACCAGTACTCCCAGCGGTAATGTCATTCCTTTCTCCGGTTTACTGTCTGGATTCACACCGTGCGAGGGCTCAGCTCTGATCCAACCAGTACAGATGCCAATGTTCATAAACAAGTTTATGAAAGCCTCAGTACTATATCCCCATGTCAACCCTAGGCTGCCAGGGTGGATGACCCCTCACAATAATAACTGGATTCAACTTAGTGCTTGGATCATGAAGAACTTTGAAGCGGACCTACGAGCTATTGGGCTGTTTGAAGCAGTAGCCTCCACAAGTCAAGGCATACCAATGAACAATAACTTGTTCTTAGCCTTGATGGAATTGTATATCAGCTCGACGGGGACTTTTGCAACCCCAATAGGTGAAATAGGTTTTGCACTCCATGAGATGCAATTTATCTCCAAGCTACCAATGGGGGAAGTTCCATATGAAGAATACGTTCCCTCCAACCGAAAACTAGCCAGAATTAGGGAGAAAAATCCTCACTTAGTTGAGGTATACCAAGAGTTGATGTGCCATTATCTGATTTGCACCACTATGTATAAAAGTGGATCGCATTTGGCATACATCAATAAATGGACAACATATCTATTCTACCACAAGAATAGGATATTCAAGGATGATAAAGAGAGATTCCAAGACAACAAGGCTCAACCCATCAACCCTTGTTCAATAATTCCTACTGATACAATAAACACTTGGATGATCACCTATAAATCTCCGGACAAATATTTGACCACCAAGACTGGAGAATTCCATGCAGGAACTAAAGCATTGAGCTTTCTGAGACATGGTAGTCGGAAGCTCTCAAAGGAAGCCTTGCTGGCAGGCTTTCAAGGCTTTCTTTTCTTGTGGCTGTGAAGATAGGTCATACCAGGGACTGGTACAGTCAATAGGATTCACCGAAACGTACAATGGCCAGCAGTACGTTTGGTATTCAAGGCCAGAATTAACTTGTTATCGGCAATGGTATGTCGAATAAATACAGGTTTGCGAGTATTTGGTGATGAACTGATCAATAATGCTCCTTACGAAAAGATTTTCCTAGGGTGGAGATGCCCTACACTTATTTGATGGGCTGGTTATTGCATCACAACTGTAATTTATTGCCACCAGGCCCTGGAAATGATACGGAGGTATTCCTCTAGAAGTTTAATAAAGCCACGTGGACTGCGACTTCAGTTGCGGATATCCGGGCAACACTAAACTTTTCCCATGGGTGGAACTTCTTCTGCACAAGACCACCAGTCCCAGCTGACTGTTTCGGTGTACAATTTGAAGATATAGGTCAAGAGAGGAGTGAGATACCTGCACCAGTCTTTAAATGGCTAATATGCATCAGACCCTCGCATCTGATGTATAGAACTGAAGACAACTGTATATTCGAACCGTATCTACCCAGTCGGTTCGCTCGTCAGTTCAGGTATGACCAACTTCACGTTGGTAATCCCTCCACTTGCTTCAACTATTATGGAAAATTAGTTGATGGTACAAGGGCATGGAGGTATTTCAGCGCTGGATGTACCGGTGCCAGATTCCGTGTGTCCATTGCCACAAGTACAACTGAGCTACGAATGCTCCATTTGTATGCTCATTTTTATGCCTCCATTCGTTCCTTTGCAAATGACTACAGCATGAAAAGAAGTCTTCGATGGGACAATGAAGGAAATATCGAAGAACCAGTTAGGGTACCTTCGGACATACCTGATGATGCTGCTGTTCCGGATGAATATCTGGAAGCACCCCTATGGGAATGGGTGAACCAGTTGCAGGACCCATTACCATCACCCCAACCCAGAAGCAAAAATAGATACAGCTGTTATTCTCAGGAAAAGAAAAGGAAGATTACTGTTAAAGGGCTTTCCAGACAGAGAGCTGCTACTCCAGAAAGCGAAACTCCTGTTGAGGAGCCTCAAAATATTACATCTTCTTCAGCTCAACATGGAGAAGGGTCTTCAGCATCCCAGCCAGCAGCAACAACAGAAGTCATAGGAGTCCTATCTCCCGGACGCCTCGGTACTTCGCTACATCTAACCTTACCGCAAAAGGCGAAAGCTGTTGAAGACACCGCCACCACTCACACTGTTAATCCGGAACCCATCCCCTCAGATGAACCGGCCCTTGATTTAGAAGATGATGACTGGGATATGGATTATGACGCACTCTTGTCGCATCCTGTACCTGCTCCAAGTAAAGATAAATTACACAAAATTTATACAATAATATGTATTATAATTTTGTATATTAACTATTTTGCTTAATCTTTGTAGGTGTCATTATTGCAGCAAAATCTGTTGCTCCTCCTCCTTCTCAAGAGACTATCCATGAAGAGGAAATAGAGACTGAAGAAGAGAGTTCTTCTTCAAAAGAAGATTATGCTTCTAGAGAATGTTCTCCATCTATGGAGATACAACCAGAGCCTGAAGTAGAGGCACACCAGGAAATGCCTTCTCTTGCCGAAAAAGAGAAGAAGAACCAGCAGCAAAAGAAGAACCAGTTGCAGCCAAAGAGCTAGTTGCTAATGAATCAATTGTTGCTCAAGAACATATTACTGAGGCAACATCAATTGCTGCTACCAATCTAGCTCAAGTTCCCGAGACGGCTGTGCTTGAGTCTAGATCGAATATAGGAGGCAGCACCTCCATGATACCATCCTCTACCACCGAAACTCATCCTCTGGAGGTAGCAGAAAAAGTTGTTGAAGATGTAGTCCCAGAACTTCCTGGAACTCAATCAGCCATGGTAGCAACAACAACTATGGCTTTAGCTCAACTTGCTACCAAGGCAACGACAACATCCGTCTCCGGCTTTCAAGAAAAGAGATTGGCCGATATCGCCGATACACCAAGCTCCAACGCTGATATGAATCTTTTGGTAGAGATTCATACTGAAACTTTTTACAAGACTTTAGCAGCATTGATCAAAATGGTCTTGAAGAAAGGCCTTAGTTATGAGAGCTTGAAAAGTGCTATTGCTACTACCATAGACAACATAGCAATGTTCAATGATTCTGAGCGGGCAGACGCTTTGTGGAAAATAGTCCAGGGACTTGAACAACACATCAAAGATTATCTGAGGTTGTCAAGTGGGACTATAGAAAACCTTGTCCAATCCGAGTATGATGCTCTCACCAATGAGTACACAACTCGAGAAACCATCTTCAAGTAATCTCTTCAAGATTACAGTAATAAGGTTGTCGTGGAGAGGACTTTCTTGAAAGAAAATAAACCCTTATTGGAGCAGCATCAGCAAGCTCATGACTCCATGAATATCAAAATTCATGAGCAAAATGATAAAATTCGTGAAGTCGAGGCTGAGCTTGCTCGTTTTAAAGGAGGAGCAGAACCGGATGACGGCAAATAGAGATCAACTCTTAAGGAAAAGTTCTATTTTAGAGGAACAGATATTTGGTTCTGAAGCAAAAGTAAAAACTCTTGAAGATGCCAAAGACAAAATGATATCTGCCTTTGCCGAAATCTCTCACCTCTGTACTGCGGAAGCCCGAAGATCTATAGCATACACAACTGTAGTGGGTTCTCGTGAAAAACGTCTGGCAGAGTTGCAGAAGATGATTGAAGATCTGTCTGCTCCACCTTAGGAACTTTGTATCAATAAAGAATTTTGTATTCTTCCTTTCATGTTAACAATAAAGAATTTTGTATTTTGTCTTTCTTTTGCTGTAATATTTCAAATTATGCAATGAATGAAACATTTTTTATAAAATGGTTGTGAGATAGAAAATAATTATCAAAGGTAATATAGACATGATAAGTTTTCCAAACTCAACAAAGTAGATTATTTCTATCCAGAGGTAATATAGTCATGATAGATAATAAATCTTATTTTCTTTAGAGTATATAATACTATCAGAGGTAATATGGATATAATAGATCGTAATGACTCAAAGAAAATAGATTAATATCTATTCAGAGATAATATGGACATGATAGATTATTTCTATCCAGAGGTAATATAGTTATGATAGATAATAAATCTTATTTTCTTTAGAGTATATAATACTATCAGAGGTAATATGGACATAATAGATCGTAATGACTCAAAGAAAATAGATTAATATCTATTCAGAGATAATATGGACATGATAGATAATAAAGAAAAAGAAGTAGATTTAATATTTATTCAGAGGTAATGAAGACATGATAAATAATAAAAAAATTCTTTCTGAAATCAGCTGGTAAGACAGAAGATCAAAATTCTCTTTTAGGAGAATAAATAATCAGCTTAACCAAACCTTGGTAGCTGGGGAATAAAGAAGAAATTCAAACATAGTATTTCTTCAAGAATTTACCGTTAATTGGCATCATTAGCAAATCTCCATTAGGTTTAGATAACCTATATGCACCATTGGAGAATACAGTTTCGACTACATAAGGACCCTTCCATTTAGCTTGGAATTTGCCTTTACTCTTATGAGTCATAACCATAGGTCTTGGGACAGCTAGAACTAGCTCTCCTACTTTAAACACCCTTGCTTTAACTTTGCGATTGAAAGCTCGAGATATGCGGGCTTGATACAACTCAATGTGCTGTTGTGCTTGAAGATGCTTCTCATCCAAACCTTCAAGTTCTTAGAGTCTTAAGCGGTCATTATTCTCTGTAGTTAGCTCATTAGCAATGGCTATTCTAAGAGATGGTATCTGAATCTCTAGTGGAAGAACAGCTTCACATCCGTAAACCAATGAAAATGGTGTAAAACCAGTTAGAGTTCGGACTGTTGTTCGATAAGCCCATAAACATTCTCCAAGTTTTTCGTTCCAATCACGTTTATTAGAGGAGACAAACTTTTTAAAAAGTTTAATAATCGTTTTGTTGAAAGCTTCTGCTAAACCATTAGCAGCTGGATTATAAGATCTAGAAGCTAAGTTCTGGATACGATTTTTGTCACAAAATCGATAAAACGCCTGACTGGCAAATTGAGGCCCGTTATCATGGATTATCCTTCGGAGAATCCCAAAACGATAAATGACATGATGTTTGATGAAGTTAATCACGTTAGACATTTTTACTTCAACAAGAGGAATTGATTCTGCCCATTTAAAAAAGTAATCAGGTATAGCCAGGATAAACCGATGTTCTTTAACAGAAGGAGGATTAATTGGACCAATAATATTCATATTCCAAGCTTCAAAAGGCCAAGAAGCTGTTGTAGGATGTAGAAATTCACAGGGTTGATGAATAAAATCAGCATGAATCTGGCATGCTTTATACCGTCTAGTATAATCTACAGCATCTGCTATCATAGAAGGCCAATAATAACCAATTCTTCGAATACGGTCCTGTAATTTTGGACCTGGTTGATGCGCACCACAAACTCCATCATGAGCCTCACAAAGTGTTTGCTTGGCTTCGCTTTCCGAAAGACAATGCAGTAAAAGCCTATCATAAGAACGACGATACAACATGTGCGTAGAAGTATCATAATAGAATCTAAATGATCGTCTTTGATTGATGTAGCTTCTTTTGGATCTTCAGGTAAAATCCCATAAACCACATAATCAATAAATGGACTTCTCCAATCCCTTTGCTGAGAATTTAATTTAGTCGCATAACTCTGTTCGATATGTAAATTATTCTTGACACAGAATAAATCTCTATCCAATAAAGTAATGGTGTTTTGTCTTCTAATTGGAATTGCTAAGTCTCCAGCTAGACTAGCGAGAGCGTCAGCTTCCAAATTTTGATAACGTGGTACGAATTCAATAAAGAACCCTTTGAATGAAAGAGCCAATTCGATTACCACTTGATGATAAGGAATGAGGTCAGGGTTTCTGACTTCATATGTCCCTCTGACTTGATTAACAATCAGTTGAGAGTCTCCATAAGCTTCCAAAAACTCAATATCCAATTGTTTTGCTACTTGAAGACCAATTAGCAGGGCATTATATTCTGCCACATTATTGGAACATGGTTCATTGAGGGAATAAGCACGGTATATAACCATTTTATCAGGCGAGACCAAAACGATGCCTATTCTGGAGACAATATTGCCTTTAGATCCAACTTTTGATGCTCCATCAAAGTATAGTTGCCAAATGTCATTTTTCAAAGTCATGTTGCAATCTACGACTTCATCTGGAATGTCTTCATATAGCTTGGAAGTTTCAGGTATAGGGTGAGCTGCTAAGAAGTCAGCTAATGCTTGACCCTTCACTGATTTTTGAGGTACGTAGACCATATCATAGGGAGTAAGCAACATTGCCCAAGTAGCTAACCGGGAGTTAAGAATACTCGACTTTTTCATTAATATCCGAATAGGATTTATTCTGGATATGACATGAATAGTCTGTCCCGATACATAATGTCGCATCTTTTGAATGGCAAAAACCAAGACTATACATTCTTTTTCCACAGGAGTATACCTGTTTTCAGCTCCAACCATCATTCGACTGAGATAATAAATTACCTGTTCATGACCCTTATCACTTTTCTGTGCAAGAAGAGCATCAAGAGAATGATTTAATGCTCGAACATACAACAAAAATAGTCTTTCCACTACTTGGGATACTAAAACAGGTGGATTTGTAAGGTATTGCGTGATGTCATTGAATGCTTTTTGATATGCTTCATCCCAAACAAATGATACACCTTTCTTCAATAAACGAGAGAAAGATTGACATCTTCCAGAAAGATTGGATATAAATCTACTGATATAAGCAATGCGACCCTAAAAGCCACGGAGTTCTTTCAGATTACGTGGAGGACTCATTTCAAGAATTGCTTTTACTTTATCAGGATTAACATGGATACCTTGAGAAGTAATGACAAATCCCAAAAATTTGCCACTGGAAACCCCTAAGAAACACTTAGTAGGGTTCATCTTTAATTGATGTCGACGCATCAACTCGAATACTGTCTTCAAGTCTTGAATGTGATCATCTTTTAATCGACTTTTGACAGCGATATCATCTACGTAACATTCAACTGTTTTTCGCAGATGTTCTTGAAAGATATTGCTCATGGCTCTTTAATATGTAGCGCCAGCATTTTTCAGACCAAAAGGCATAACTGTGTAGCAATAAACTCCAAGGGGTATACGGAAAGCAGTGTGCTTTTCATCTCCTGGATGCATTTTAATTTGGTTATATCCTGAAAATCCATCCATGAAAGACATGCGTTCAAAACCACATGTATTGTCTATCATGACATCAGTGATAGGAAGTAGAAATTCGTCTTTTGGACAAGCTACGTTAAGATCTCGAAAATCTATGCAAACTCGAACTTTTTCATTCTTCTTCATGACAAGAACAATATTGGCAACCCAATCTAGGTGTTGCTCTTCACGGACAAAGCCACATGTAATCAGCTTTTTGACTTCTACTTCAATTGCATCCATCATATCTGGTCGAAAATGCTGCTGCTGTTGTTTTACAGGTTTGGCATTAGAAAGAATATTGAGTTTATGAGTAGCTACTTTGGGATCCAGACCCGGCATATCCTCATAACTCCTTGCAAAAATATCGATATATTCTTTTATCAGCTTTATCAACTCTTCTTTTTCATCCTCAGAAAGGTTTTTACTGATGAATATTGGCTTAGACGTAGTTTCGTCTCCAACATCAATCTGGACAATTTCATCTTCTGTGGGTGGCTGTCGTTGTTCAAACCGAAGCTCCCATTGAGTGTCAATTTGTTGTGCCCAAGGGTCATTTTCAAATAGTTCATATTCACCATCGGTTTGAACCATATTGACTGAAAAAGACGTGCTCAGATTCAACATACTGGACTCCTTCAAAATCTGAGGATTGTAAAGAATTGGAAGAAAGTTCTTCCATATCTTTATTAAACATGTGGGATGGATCGTATCCAAACCCATGACGAGTTTGTCGATAAAACAGATTACCACATAACGGTAATCGTCTACCTTTGCCTTGATTGAGACCTAGCATAATTTTTAAATCATATCCCATATTTTGGATAATCTTAAGAGATTGTTGACTATATTTGTCAATTCTGATTTTTTTTTTCTTTATCTTTCTCTACGAGATTATCTGTCTGAATAACAGCGATATTTCTAGCCAAACCAAACACAATTTGACGCTTGTTTTTCTTATTAGACGGGATCACAAAATAAGATTCTTTGTGACGTCTATAAGTTACACAAGCTTGTGATGATGAGGCTACAGGTAGAAAATAAGGAGAAGATGTTAGGAACCTCTAAGCATAGGGTCCAACATCAACATGAGGAGGAAATGAATTCTCTTTATGATTAATATATAAGGTTTCCTTTGTATTTATGTCAGTTTTATGTTGATGACTTTGATTATTAGCAGATAAAGTCATTCTTTCAATAAATTTGACAGCCATATACTCCAAAAGGAAATCTTCATTATAATGAGAGAATACAGAGTGATCAATATTTACATCATTGACAGACTAACTACTACGCTTTAGATTAATCATTAATGGACCATCATCCATCTTCAGCGTAGACTTGCCAAGGTTGATAACCAGTGGTTCTGGATCAGTTGTACGAGAAGTACGTCCTTTAACCTTGATCATAAGAGGCTGATGACTAGTGTTGGTTTGAACCTGTTTCTTGACTGGAACCCTCACAGCTTCATCAGACGTAGCTTGAATTTTTTTTTGACTTTAATCATCAAAGGTTGATTATTGACAGGTTGGGGTTGAATTCGACCTTTAACCTTAATCATCAAGGGTTGATCTTCTTAAGGCGATTGATCTTCTAAAATCGATTGATCTTCTGTAGGTGCTCGGTCTTCAGCCATATCAGATATTTCCTTCACATGCTCCTGTTTATAGAGTATTGAATCAAAGAAATAGGCTTCAACACCCTTAAAAGGATTAATATCTGTAAATTCAGTCTTTACAATCCCCTGAGAATCCACATACTTGAAGCATTGGTGGAGAGTCGAAGGTACAATATTATGCTCATGTATCCATAGTCTTCTAAGGAGGATATTATAAGATATATCTGAGTTGATAACATAGAAGGTTGCCATGGTTCGAAGATCACCTATTTGAATCTTCAAGCGAATTTTCCCCATGGTTTACTCCTTCCAGAATTAAAACCAACGATTGTTGTACTAGTGTAAGTCAAATCACTAGTAGGAATCCTCAATGGTCTTAGCATACTCTGAAGAATAATGCCGATGGAAGACCCAGGATCGATGTAAATCCTGTCAATTTCAGTAGAGTCAATATACCCCGTATAACACAAAGACCTGTCATGTCGATTATGCTTTAACAGCATATCCTCTTGTGTGAAAGTAATGTTAGGAATTGATTCCATCACACTATGGCATTGGGGACATGACACCAGTATATTATCAGGATTTTTGAGTTGAGCTAAGCATGAATCGGCTTGTAGCAAAGCTTCGCTTAAAGTTTCTCGACTTTCTTTAGAGAGACGAAGTAACTCAAAGATAGAAAGTCTAGCCAGAGTATTGGCTAACTGGGCTAGCATGTCAATTTTATAGGGTTTCATCGACCCATGATTTGAACTAGACTTCAACGGGGCATCAAAATGCACTGCCTTCTGTTTCCCTTTTTCAACCACTGGGGGTTTAGAAGGCCTTGTCTCAGCAGGAACAGAAGATGACTGAGTCGGTAGTGTTTCAGCGGTGTCTTCCTCTTATTTGGAAGTTTCCTCGTGATCTTTGTGGTAGTCCTTTCCGGACCTTGTACCAGCAAAGACTTCTTCTTCAGACTCAGGAGAATAAAGTACCACATTACAGGATTTAGTCTTCTTTCCTTAGTCTTCTTCTTATGTGGATTTTTATGAGGAACTTTAAATCCCTATCCGACGGAAGATTTTTGACCTTGAATTTGTAAAGGAACTCGTATACCTTTACCATAATTCAAGCCTTCGCTTTCTGAAAGTCATAGCCCATCTTTTTTATGAGATGGAACGATTGTTGATTGTAAATGTGTGTGGGTAGCGAACTTTCACTAGACTAGTTCAACAGATAAGAAGGAACAGAGACCTCTGTAGTGGTAAGGGTAGAAATTTTTTTTAGCAGGAGGTAGAATCCCAACCGGAGCTTTCTCGTAAGCAGCAAAAACTTGTTATGTCCTGTACAAAGGGATACTATTCATGGCTAACCATTGCAGATGAGTAAGTTTTAGTTTGGTAGGAGGAGCCAAACTCAGGAGGGTATATGTTTAAACCCCTTAGCCTATCTTCCAAAGGAATGCCATCCCACAAATGATCAGAATCATCTTGGTCTGAAATAACAACGTGAGAAATCATATTGCAGGTTTTGACTTTTTGACCTTTCTTGGATTTTGAAATTTTACTTCCATGTTCCATTTCAGGTACTAAGTCAGGATGTACCCACATGATTTCACCATTTTTCAAGGTGAGAGGCCTAATTCTTCACTTTGATCTCGGGCTGATGGAAGATTCACAATCTTCATCGTCGCCTTTGGAATCGGGAACAACCCCATCAGGAACTTGCTGTGGAGGAAAAGCTCCAAACTGAAGAGAAATCATATTGGTTGTGACTGTATGCTCATTATTTGTTAAAGCGATAGCTTTAGCATTTATCAACTCTTGAATCTTCTTCTTCAAGACATAGCAAGCTTTCGTGGGATAATTTATGTATCTATGATAGATACAATACTTGGGATTATCAACCAAATCCACCTCATTAGGTCGTTTTGGATCCAGAATCTGGAGCTTACCACTCTTCACGAGACATTAAAATATGCCAGGAATATCACTATCATCGAAAGAGTATTCTTCTTTCGGCTTAGAAGACTCTGGTTTACTTGGTGTTGTTTTGGGTTTTAAAAGGTTTACCACTAGGGTTTCCTTCCTTTCCCATTGCGATTACCAGAGTTGTTGCCTGAAGAGACTTTCATTCCTTTATCTTCTGAGGCGAAGATCATCCCATGTTCACGAGCCAATCTACCATTGGTCTCGGCTGAAACTGCTGCTATAATAAACGAGGCCCAATCTGTGAATTGAGAGCCGGTAAAAACAGCGATGGTTGGTCGTAAATTCATTTTGCATGTATCAATCAATGCTGAATCTGGCATACTATGAGGCATTTTCAAAGTAGCCTGTCGAAAACGTTCAATAAACGTCCGAGTATCCTCCTTTTCTTTTTGTTTAATTTCTATTAAGGAAGACATATTCATGTCCATCCCTCCTTCATAGAAACGAGAGAGAAACATTTCTTTAAACTCGTCAAAAGACGATATGCAATTGTCAGGTAGACTGCGATACCAGTCGTATGTTGAACCCGTCAAACACCCAATGAAGACTCGGGTGAGAAGAGCATCATTCTTCTGTAGATGCACAGTCATAATATCAAAATAATTGATATATTGACTTGGAGAAGCCTTCCCATCAAATAATACCATAGATTGTGGCTTGAATTTAGAAGGAAAGGGCACATCATTCCAGTAGGGAGGATAAGGTGGCTTGATCCCCAACTTCTGGAGCTGATCTTTGTGCTTCAGAACCTCAAACTGTGCTTTTAACTCCCGAACAGCTTGAATAGCTTCATTAGTTTGAGGGAGTATGTTTGATTGAATAGTAGTTGGATGTATCGTAACCCCCACCGGAGGTGATACATCTTCTGGAATGAGAGTATCCGGAGATACGGAGTTTTGGTTGATAGCAGGCTCTTGACTCAGATTATTCAAAGGTATGTCAACCCCTTGACTATCTTGAGTTTGCGCTTCACATGCACCGGTGTTACCACTGCTGGTTGGACTGTTTGTTGATTCGTTATTAACTGATGCATTTTTGCATCATTGTAAGCATATACTTTAGTGATTGTTCCACCGCAGAAAGACGATGTTCTTTATGAGAAGCAGATGTCTCATGTTCTTCTCCAATAGCATAAGATTCAACTTCTCTTGAACTTACAGAGGGATTGGTGTACAGATATGAATCAACACTATCAGTTTCTGACTCCAAGTACTGGGTACCCCCAGCTTCTGAATCTGAAGAATGCATATTTAAATATTGTCGACTTCTTGATCGAGTATGTTGATATACTCCTTTAAAAGAGTCGAGAATTCGGTTGAACCGTTGTTGACCTGGAGTCTGGGACGAATTGCGTCTTGAACGTCATCCTCTATTGATATGAGATGCCATATTAACTGATGCATAGGATAACTCATGTTCTTGGTCATCAATTTGTTGCTGAGGTACGTTGTAGCTTAATCGGTCGAAAACTGACCGTTTAGTAGCAGCACAGCAACATTTGATTACAATTTGATGACACTCACAATGATAGTTTTTTTGGGGGAGTGTCACAGGAGATTTTTTGTTTTTATGCTTTTGTACAAGTAACTCGCGTAAATCAGAAGAATCAGAAGGTAGCATTTTCTTTTTTATATTTGGGACAGAGAAATATCCAGTCCCTTGTGTAAAAAGAAGATTACTAGCTTCATTGGCAGAAAAAAGGTGTGCGTTTTTATGCGCTTGGAGTTGTGTGCGTAAATCATGCGTTGATTTTTGTGCACTACGAACGCCATCAGCATTGCGCGTAATCCTGAGATTAGGCCCTTTACGTAAAGCAGCACTAGAGAATTGTTGGCGTAAAACAGAAGCTTTGTCACAATTTTTATTCTCCTTGGATAAACCAAAGGAATTGTCTGTCATAGTAACAGAAGACTTGTTTTTATGCTGCACGCGTGTAGGCAAGTTCACTTTAGGTGCAAAAGCACCATTGTAAATTTTATCTACCATGTCACCGACAGGAGATTTGCCTTTACGCGTATAGCGCAAAACAGAAGTATCTGCCACGTCACAGACGGGAGAGTTGCCTTTACACGTATAGCGCAAGACAGAGTTATCTACCACGTCACAGACTTGAGACATAATTTTACGCATAGGGTGCAAAACTGAAGTAGGAACTGCCTCATCACAGACGGGAGCCCTAACAACAGGAGTGGGAAGAATTCCTTTGCCTTTAGAGACAGTAGAGAGATCGGAGGGTGCTTTGGACTTAGGAATCCAAACTTTTTGCACCTTTCGTGATTTTTGAACATTAGAGCAGCGAGTACTACCCCCAGTTCGGAGCATTTCTTCGTAAGCAGTCTGGTCGAATTGAACAACCAGAGTCTTCTTTGTCGATCCAATCGACACATCATTATATTGAGCAATTGCTTTCTCGTTGGAGGAGAAATTCGTCCCCAGCAGAGTCGCTATTTTGTTTCACTTAACAAAATGCCCTTAAAAGGCTTTTGAAAGAAAACGAGAAAAAGTACAAAAGTATAAATAAATTCTAGAAAGTATTGTTATGGAAGTCTGATCTGAGAGCGATTACTTTGTTCCTTGGACCACACGATGATGATGAAGAGAACTGCTTGAAGAAGAACAACGGAAGAACTAAGTCACCAGAAAGGTATCGACACAATTAGCACTGATGGCACAGTCGAATGCTTTCCTGCTTTACTTCACTCTGTTCTTGAGAAAAAGTTGAAGAGAAACACTCTGGAAAATTACTTTGCTCTGAAAGTCTTTGGGCTCCAAAATCTTGTACCTCTTTCTTAAAAAAGAAGACTTTATATAGGCTTGTCTTCTGTGCGTAAAAAGTAATGAATTTGACTTTTACACGAGCAGTTAGAGTAACTGTAACCCATGTATAAAGTTCTTCCTGTACGATTGCTGACACATGTCCCATATAGAGTTGTGGTCTCTACGCATGGTGACACGTTGCCTACAACTTCAACAATATGGGGAGAGCACGTACACACGTTCCTCGATAAGTGTGGCATGAAAGTCACGTATGCAGACCACGTTCTCTCATAGCCAGAAAAGATTGAGCGTAAAATAACCCAAAACAAACTTCCTGCGAAGAGCGGCTAAAAAGTAGCCTTGAGCGTATAGTTAGCTCAAATAAACTCTACGCACACAAAAGTAGCTGAGATAGCCTTGAGCATAATAAACTCAAATAACTTTCATGCGTAAAGAAAGCAGTCTCTAGAGCGGAAAATAGCCCATCTGCACACTAAACTACAAGCGTTGGGTTTGGTGCAAAAATCTTCTTGGCTTCTGTGCAATGTTCTGTCAGAAAATCATTATGACAGAGCAGTATCACGCGCATTAAATACGGTCTGGACAGCCTATCTCTCACGTAAAGTCTGAGAATGCTCTCGCGTAGAGTTTGAGAATGGCTCTTGTGTAAAGGAGCTTGCGTAGAGTTAGACTCTGTTTGATCTCTGCGTAGAGCTTGAATCTGACTCAGTTTGACTTGCATAGAGTCTTTAAATGGGCTTCGCGTAGAGTCTGAAACTGACTTTGTGTAAAGCTCTCAACTTCTTTGACTTGGTCTATGGAGTTTATTTATGCATCTACAATTTCGATTAGAATCACTCAGCTATACTCATTTTCACCATTGTACGGCCTTTTTACAACCTATTTTCGTTATAATCAACCATCTATACTCGTTTTGACCATTGCACGACTAGTTTATACCATATTTTGGTTATAGCTATCCATCTAATACTAATTTTCATCATTGTATAGTCATACTATACCGGATTTAGTTAGAATCAATTGTTTATACTAGCTTTCACCATTGTACGAGCCTTAGATACATTATTTCAGTTAGAAATATATTTTTATACCCGTTTCTAAAATCCTAGGCCACTTTTTAACCATATTTTTTGGGTTAGAATCACGCATTTGTACTCGAATTCACTAATCTACTCTCATTCTACACCATATTTTGCCCATCTATACTCGTTTTCACCATTGTTCGTCCATTTTATACCCTATTTCCGTCAGAATCACCCATCTATACTCATTTTGACCATTGCACGACTAGGTTATACCATATTTTGGTTATAATTACCCATATAATACTCGTTTTCGTCATTGTATGCTCATATTATACCGTATTTCACTTATACTCAACTATTTAGACTCATTTTCGCCATTGTACGAGCATTTGATTCTCGGTAAGAAATTACATTTTTATACCCATTTCCATAATTCTATGCCACTTTTTTTACCATATTTTGATCTGAATCATGCATTTGTACACGGTTTCACCAATTTACACCCATTCCATACCATATTTCGATTACAATAACCCGTCCATACTCGGTTTCACCATTATACACGCATTTTGCACCATATTTTTGTTAGAATTGTAGTGCCCCATTTTCGATAGGCGATAGACTATGTAATTTGCTTGCGTCGAGTCAGACTCGGTCGGGAAGTTAGATGGCTAGTCTGACTCGATCGCTGAGCTTGGTATACGATAACACTTTGTGGCATCAAATAAATCGATTTGGACGAATGTTACGAGAATCGATCCAACTAATGGAACGACTTCTGTTGGAATAAGTCCTAGATGCAACAGACTGCGTCTCGACGAGTGAGCTCTATAGAAGAGTCCCTTTGACGGGACAAGGCTGCTGTATGGTTTTCTTGAAGTTTTTGCTGCTTGGTTTTGATGAATGTATTTTCATGTTGATTTTTGCATTCATTCTAAGAATTTTGAAACGAAGGAATAAAGAAGGGATTCTTATAAAATATTGGTGCCATTGCAGGAGCTCGCATAACTGAAGCTTAAACGTTGCGAAGCACTCGACTCACGTTACGATCAAATACTTGGTGGGTGGTTCGGCCCCTTCTTTTCTACTCCTTCCCACAAATGAAATTCTTGTTGCCTCGAACTTATTCAAATCGACGATGCCAAGTTAAATGCATGCCAAATCACTAAGATCAAGACTCAGGATAAATGTATCAATTTAGAGTAATTTACTCTAAAAATATAAGTTTCACATCAAAGACGAAAAAATTAAGGTTCTAGAAAAGGGAGAGACTATTTCATGATCTACAAAATAAAATGAAACATTAGTTTCGGCATATGGTGCCTCGGGGAATTTGGTGCCTACGGGAGCCAAATCAGAAGTACGGCTGGAGAAAATGATTCTTGCATGAGTTGGGAAAAATAATAATGCTGCTCAATATTGTCTATGCTATATAATCTATTTCATATATTAAACTGTTCATGCATCGGCATGGTCATGGACAACTTGTGCACAAGTTTAACTTTCCTCGAAACGGTATCCGGGGCGCTGTAACCGAATCGACCTAGGGGAATATAAATTCGTGATTCGGCGTGAGGCATTACGAGGACCTCCAGTAGGACTTGCAAACCAGGCTGAAAGGGCATATCACAATGTCATATAAAAGTCCCTCGTGGTGTGTAACACCAACGACCACATATAAGATAGTAGCATGCTCACATATTATCAGATGGAAATTATAATCTATGTTTTATGCAGGAATGAGCACGGTCGTGGTAAGAATTGAGATAAACTGATATATTTTATTGTATGCTTTTAATGTTTCAAAGAAGGCTACCAGTATGAACTGAATTCATTTAGTTCTAAATAGAAAGAAAACTCCAATGCATGCCTACCTTAATAATTAGAGTCAGTTTAGACGAGTGGGTTGTCCCACTCACTAGTGTATTCCTAAGTGTATTAATCCTCCAACCCCCACAGGTGACGAGAACTCTCGGGTGCATGGTGCTAAGCCAAAGCTGAAGTTCGGAGAGGCATTATCTATTTTGAAGTATTTAGAAGCCAAGTCATCGAAGGCTTTCAATGTATAAAAAAGTGTGAATGTATGGAACAACAAGTATTAATTCAGGCAGCTTGTCGAGTATTTTCTTTTGTTTCATTCAAACGTAGGTGCAACAGCGTATCCAATGTAATATGATTTGCAGTTAGTTGCAACCTATCAATGAAAGCATATTTCTATCTTCCTAAACAGCGTGTTCAATTCTCTGCGATTTGTGAAGTTTCAACTTGGTGTTTCAAAAAGATGTATCAAATGTAATGTTCTTGCCTTGTACGAGTGCAACTCCAGACTCGTACGACATCATGCCCAAGCGAGGACGATCGATTCGGCATAATCTATGCGAGGATGAACGGTTTGTCGAATCAGGGCGTGGCAAATTGGTATCAGAGCTCATTTCAATTTCCTGGAATTTTCGAAAAATATTTTATTTGGAATGTTGGTTACAATTACTCGATTGAATACTTGTCGACATGCTGCATAAAATAAAAGTTCCATACAGGTAACCCGTAGATATTTTGAAAATACTTACGGGTTTACTTTGTTTTGTAGAAATGACTAAGAAAAATAATTCCGCCACAACAACCAACGCTATGGATAGTTCGGCTAGTTCGGAGGGCGCTGGCCCTAAGAATATTGTGCCTGATGGAGGTGCAGCAGCAACAACTTCAGGCATAGATCCAAGCCTAATTTGGTACGCATTAAGAAGAAGATGGATGCCCTGACGTGGATCGTAAGCACTATGGCGGCCAACACCAATGTAACTGTCGTGGCATCTGAAAAGGGAGAAGAAGAAGTCCATGAGGAAGTTCAACCATAAACAATGAACTCTTCTTTCTTGTTCAAAGCAACTGAGTTTTGCAAAATGAACCCGCCGCAAAGTTCAACGGTCGAGCGAAACCCGATGTGATCGTAGGATGGCTGGCAGAAATCGAGGAGCTTTTTAATCTTCTCAACATTAAAGGGTCCAAGATAGTTATATGTACGATGCTACAGCTGCAATTAAGGGCCTACGACTGATGGGCATCAAAGAAACATGAAATCTATGAGGCTGACCCCGATACCAAGATTTCTTAGGAAATGTTTAAGGAAGCCTTTCTTGAGCAGTTCGTTCCTCGAGCCGTCCATCATAGAAAAGAAGACAAATTTATGATGTTGAGACAGGGGAATATGTTAGTTGACGATTTTCACACAAACTTCTCGAAACTAGCAAAATTTGTCGGCGCCTTCCTGTTCAACAAAGAAGCGTGGTGCGAACGCTTTCAACAAGGCCTAAATGACGAGCTTCGTAGGGACGTCATGAACCGACGGTGCCAAACTTATCGTCAATCCTATAAATCTGCCCTTTAAGTGAGCGAATCTTCGGTCGTATGTCACAACGAGCTGTGCCAGTTGTCTGTAATATTTCAACAAGCATCCTAACGACACTAGAGGATCGGAAGTACAAAAGCGTCCAAATACGTTTGAGAATCGACGTCCCTATCCCGGATTATAATGACATAACTGCGCAAGCATGGGCATCGCCCGGCCGATTGTTTCTTTAAGAAATGTTACGAGTGTGGCGAGATAGGCCATACCTTGCCAAGTTGTCCGAGAAATATTCCAAACCCTCCAAGGAATGTTCCAAACCCTCTAAGGAACATTCCAAATCAGTATAGAGCGCCTATACTGCAAGGCACAAATACGGTGCCAGTGAAGCTGCCAAATCAACGCCATAGGACGCAAGGCCGAGTCTATGCACTAACGTTAGATGAAGCGTTCGAGTCCGATACTGTAGCGACAGGTATATTACTCTACAAAAATATACCTGCTCGAGTACTGTTCGATTCGGGTGCAACATATAGCTTTATATATGCAGATTTTGCTAATAAAAATAAAATAGCCATGTAATCGCTAGATATGAACATTAGTGTTAGCAATCCATCAGAAATCGATATGCCTGCAAACGTTATTTCTAGGAACGGCCACATTTGCATCGAAGGGAGAAATCTGTTTTTAGAAGTCATTGTACTAGACATCAAAGAGTACGACATAATCCTGGGTATGGATTGCTTGGGCGCCTGCCATGCAACGATCGAGTGCGCGGAGAAGAGAGTTATATTTTGTCTTCCTAGCGAGACATAGTCCTCATATTCGTACGGAACATTATCAAAGACGGCGATGGTGGTATCGACAATTTTGGCAAGGCATATTTACATTCCGGCTGTGAGGGATACTTGGCATTAGTTCGAGATACGAGAAAGGATGGTGCAAACAAGTGCAGACTGATGTTGTGGTAGATTTCTTTGATGTTTTCCCAGACGAAATGCATGGGATGCCACCGGATCGAGAAATAGAATTCAGCATCGACACCTTTTCGGATACACGACCAATATCAAAAGTGTATTACCGAATGAACCCATCAGAACAGTAAGAGCTGAAGATGCAACTGCAAGAGTTGCTAGACAGCGATTTATTCACCCTAGCATCTCTCCGTGGGGAGCTCCCGTGCTGTTCATGAAAAAGAAAGATGGATCGATGCGGCTATGCATCAATTATCGAGAATTCAACAAGGCTCCCATGCGGAACAAGTATCCACTGCCACGAATTGATGACTTGTTTGATCAATTGCAAGGCACGACAATATTTTCAAAAATCGATCTTCGTTCAGGCTACCACCAGTTGAAGATAAAACCCAACGACGTATCGAAGTCTGCATTCCACACTCGACACGGACATTATAATTTTTTAGTCATGTCGTTCGGTCTGACGAATGCCCCAGTCACTTACATGGAGTTGATGAACCGAGTCTACCGACACCTAATCGGCAAATTTGTGGTCGTATTCATCGATGATATCCTTATATATTCAAAGAATCGAGAAGAACACACAGAGCACTTGAAGACAGTACTGCAGACGTTGCGTGAAACCAAATTATACACAAAACGGAAGTAAATTCTGACGGAGGCACATTATGCAAAGTACTCATTGCATCTTGGGAGCACCAAGATGTACAGGACTCGTGTACTACCTTTTGGTAACACGACATGAAGAAAGACGTGGCTACTTTCGTGTCACAGTGTATGGCTTGTTAACAAGTGAATACGGAACACTAAAGGCTAGGCGGGGAGATACAGAACCTCGCCATTCCCGAGTGGAAGTGGGACAATATCTTGATGGATTTTATCATAGGATTTTCGAAGATGTCGCGAGGGAATGATGCAATTTGGGTCATTGTTGGTAGATTGAACAAGTCGGCTCACTTCATCGCAATCAAAGTAGCATGGTGCATTGATCGGTTAGCACAAATCTACGTCGATGAGATTGTTTGACCGCATGGGGTACCGGCCACAATAGTTTTGGACAGAGACGGACGATTTCTATCGCGTTTCTGGATGAGCTTGCAAGCTGCGATGGGGACCAAACTAAATTTTAGTACTACGTACCACCCCCAGACAGATGGCCAAACAGAAAAAGTAAATCAAATCTTAGAAGATATGTTGCATCTGTGTGCGACCGATATAAAGACTAGTTGGGATACGTACTTGCCCCTAGCAAAATTTATGTATAACAATAGTTATCAATCGAGCATTCAGATGATACCATACGAAGCGCTCTACGGAAGGAAGTGTCGATCTCCAATATGCTGGGAAGAAGTCGAAGTGCGACAGATGCTCAGATTGGAACTAGTGGAGCAGGCCGTCGAAAAGGTTCGCTTGATTCAAGACAAACTTCGTACCACGTACAGATCTTCGTTGACGACCGCTAGAATTTCTGGTCGGGGACCATGTGTTTTGAAAGTAACGCCCATGTGTGGCGTGATGCGGTTCTGTGTTAAAGGAAAATTGAGCCCGAGATTTGTAGGCCCTTTCGAGATCCTCGAGCGAGTTACGACAGTTGCTTATCGGATCGCACTACCTCCTGCCTTGGTTGAAGTGCATGATGTTTTCTATGTCTCACAACTTTGAAAATACGTGCATGATCCAAGTCATATGGTTAGGTTCGATCAGTTGGAGATACATGCAGACTTGTCTTACTCGGAGGAGCCTATTCAAATTTTGGACCGTAAGAAAAAGTCTTACAAAATCGGTCGATGTCCTTGGTTCGTGTGCTTTGACGGAACCAGTCAGTTGAAGAATCGACATGGGAGATGGAGGCAGAAATGAAGGAGAAGTACCCTTCGTTGTTTGCCTAATTTAAGCTCAGACCCTTGTTCTTAAGTTTCGGGACAAAACTTTTTCTTAGTGGTATATTATGTAGTTCCCCGTTTCCAATAGGCGATGGACTACGTAATATGCTTGCGGCGAGTCAGACTCGGTCGAGAACTTAAATGGATAGTCTGACTCGGTCGCTGAGCTTGGTATACGATAACACTTTGTGGCATCAAATAAATTGATTTGGATGAATGTTACGAGAATCGATCCAACTAATGGAACGACTTCTATTGGAATAAGTCCTAGATGCAGCAAACTGCGTCTCGGCAAGTGAACACTATATAAGAGTCCCTTCGATGGGACCGAGCTATTGTATGGTTTTCTTGAAGTTTTTGCTGCTTGGTTTTGATGAATGTGTTTTTGCATCGATTGTTGCATTCATTCTAAGAATTTTGAAACAAAGGATTAAAGAAGGTATTCTGATAAAATATTGGTGCCATTGCAGGAGCTAGCATAACTGAAGCTTGAACGTTACGAAGCGCTCCGACTCTCGACACGATCGAATACTTGGTGGGTGGTTCGGCCCCTTCTTTTCTACTCCTTCCCGTAAATAAAATTCTTGTTGCCTCGAACTTATTAAATCGACGATGCCAAGTTAAATGCATGCTAAATCACTAAGATCAAAAATCGGATAATTGTATCGATTTAGATTTATTTACTCTAAAAAATAAGTTTCACATCAAAAAGCGAAAACTTAAGGTTCTAGAAAAGAGATAGACTATTTCATGATCTACAAAATAAAATAAACGTTGGTTATGGCATATGGTACCTCGAGGAATTTGGTGCATACGGGAAGCCAAATCAGAAGTACGGCTTTGGGGAAAATGATTCGTTGCTGTCACGACCCGTACCTATTTTTTTTTAAACGGATCCGAGACGTGTCCAAGCCAGCCTACGCCACAGTGTCGGCGGTAGAACGCTGTCACGGCCATGAAGATCAAAATCATAAATAATGCTCATTCACATAATTAATTTAACTTACAATGATCACAAGTTTTACATTTATAGAAAAATATAAACTTGTACAAATAAATGAATAACTATAACTCAACTATCTAGCTAGTCTCTAGGCTTTTGTATGCAAGTATTCCCGTCACCCCCCAAGCTAAGTGAATCCACGGCTAACCTGAAAAATGTTGGTTTCCAGTCAGGAATGGAACGAGCACAATTTACTGAATGCAATTTAAATAAAGAAAATGACTATACAACAGAGGTTAGACATTCAATTACATGTTTTTGAAAATAAACAGGAAATACGAAAAATCAATAGCAAATAAATAGACACAAAATACTTTTCTCAACTGTTAGAAGTACCTTTGATATGTGATCGATCTCGGAACAATTATGCGACACAGGTCTATACGGTCTAAAGTTACACGGTCTACAGTTACACGATCTACAGTTACACGGTCTACAGAAAATATTGCAATAAAGAAACTACTGTCTACAAAAATAATAATCACGAACTACACAGTTTAAATGCAATAATAATCACGGTCTACACTTTCTTACTTTGCAATAAATAAATCACTGTCTACACTGATCTACTTTGCTAATAAATAAATCACTGTCTACAATGTCTACAAGAAATAAATGTAATAATAAACACGGTCTACACGGTCTAAGGTCAGATCACACATCCTTGGTACTTCTTCATTCCCGACTCAACAATTTATAATAGAAAATAATCACATAACCAATGGCCAACCAATGAAATATAGTGAAATCAATATCGAAATGCAAACAATAAACTGTACTCGCCTGTGGTCCTGTGCTGGTGTAACCGATAATCTGAACCACTCAGAATGCCACAATAGTCAAAACTCATACAACAGTCCCCAAAAGCTGAAATAATTATTACCAATGTTCTCAGAATAGTCAAAATAGCTAGAATTGCCTATCCTTAAGTCCAATTCTGGACACAGGGGGCAAAACAGTAATTTTGGGTCAAACGGTGTCCGCCGTTGGACCCGCTTTGTGCCGAAAAACTGTGCCAGGGTCAATGGTCTCTAAATTCATCAAACTACATGTCTACAGATTCGTTTGGACGATACGAACCCAACCGTATATCCAGAGTTGGATTTCGGTGGGCCGTGCACAAAATCGCTCGTTGAGTCGGACCGTGGGGCCCGCAAAACGGCGTTCGATTCAACTGTCGCAGAATTGGACCAAACTTGGCATACAGGACCAGAAAAATGATACGGTCCTGCTGGTGCAAGTTTCATCTCAATTTGACGAGCGTGCACAAACTAATTAGAAAATTCGCACAGAGGTCGATATAGTGAATTTTGACGGATACGCATCAAATTCGTCGTGCACACGCGACCAATTTGAATTCCGTCAAAGCCCACACGTCCACGAAGTCGTTACGCACCTTTCGATGCTTTCGGTTCGCGACCACGTCGCCCGAATTGGCGGGACGCACGTGGTATCAGAGAATTTTCTAGTTTTTAAACTGTTTTTGCTGCGGGTTTTTCTTAATTTTGGAAATCGATTTTCTTTGTACATACACAGTGAAACCAGGGACTACAAAAAGAGATTTGAAGGGTTATAAGTGATCTAAAATACTGTTCAAATTGTTTTTCGAAAATATTAATGGGTTGACAAGAATCGATCTCCAAACAGAGCTACTTGGGACTCGTTCGAGACTGTTTTCGAAGCTGTTTCTTGTCGACTTTGCGTCGAAATCTCGGACAGGTTATCCTATGATTTGTAGAACTATTTACTGGGATTAGATGGGGTATAGGTTGAGTTCAAACCTGTTCAAGTACTTCGTGAAATCGTTGCTAGATGACGGAGATAATCGCACGCGAAGTGGGGTGCGCCTACTGCTATTGCTGCTCTGTTGATCAACGCCTGGGCGCGGTTTTGGTCGGCCGACGGTGGCTCTCCGGCCAGCGACGGTGCAGTGGTGGCGCGCGCCTGAGGCCAGGGGTCGCGAGCGCAGGTTAGGGTTTAGGATTTTAGAGAGTTTCCTCGCTCTCTCTCCCTATTAATACTCGTTCGGGGTTGTAGGGGTTCAGCGGGTTTGCCTGTACTTGGTTTGCTGCTGGACTCACTTGGGGGTTACTAGCTTATGGGCTTTGGGTGCACTGTCGGGCTGGGGTATTTGCTAAGGGTCCACTGTTCCCGCAGGGAACAGTGTGAATTCGATTTCCCTTTTTTTCTTTTATTTCTCTATTATTATTAATATATATATACATATATATATATTCCTATATATACATGCTTATATATAGTAACCTCTATAAAATCTAACTAATCCTCAATATTTTCTATCCTAATGTAAGGCCTATAAATATATATATATATATATATATATATATATATATATATATATATATATATATATATATATATATATATATATAATAAAAATATATATATATAAAAAAAAAAATATATATATATATATATATAATAATAATAATAATAATAATAATAATAATAATAATAAATATATATATATATAATATTTATTTGATGACCAAATAGGTATAACCAATAATAATAAAATAATATATATATATAATAATCTCAATAAAATAATAATAAATATAACAAAATTCAATAAAACAATAATGGTGTATATATACCATTATGCGCAGTCTAATAATACCAAAATACACAAAGACTCATTTTATTCAAAAGTCAATGAATATCATTAATAATAATATTTATAATATTTAATTACGAATATTTAGAATATATTCATTAAATCATTAAAACGAAATACAACACCCTCATTCCAATTCCATCAACACGAATGTCATTGGACGTGCCGCATGACTACACGGGCTTGGGCTCAGTTCGGGTCCAGTCCGGCTAAAATGGTATAACTAGTTTTTCCTAAGCTCAATAATATAATTAATAACTAATAAATCGTCGATAAGGGTTAAGTCGCAACTTGACCTGGTTTTCCTAGTTAGGACATCACTATGGCTTGGCCTTCCCTATCAGGACTAATACACTAGTCTAAGCACGCTATTGCACTATCCGTGCCACGATTTCTAGTCGCCTTGTACTCCAAAGCTCCATCATGGCTAAAATCATCTACCGTAATAATTTAATAATTAATTAATTATAAAATCTAAAAATCACCATTCCAATAAAATAAAAAAATAAAATATTCTAAGTTTTCTGGGAAGGGCAGCTACAAATCTACCCACCTTAAAATAATTTCGTCCTCGAAATTCTAATTCATAACTATTCCTTAAATTCAAAAGGAGTTCTACTATTACCTTAATCTCCTTAAATTTAATTCCTCAAAAATAGTTTAGATCCTTCTCATTGGCCATTTTGGCAACTACAAAAATCTCGAGGACTTCTACCCACCTTTGGTCACACTACTCTCTCAAATGTAAGTCCCTAAAACTTTATAATCATCGAACTAATTGCTAAAAATTTCTACCAATATATATCTATTGTATGTGACATCTATAATCCTCTCTTATCTATCAAACAACCCAAAATTTAATAAGCAACAAATTTGTACAAGTAGCAGAGGATATTGGTAAATTCTAATAAGCATGACCATTCGTCGCTCCGAAATAGGAAGGACAAAAAATAAGAAAGAACAATCGAGAGTAAAGATGAAATTTCTAGAGCGATAAAGAGTATTCAAGGCTGCAGATAGAATAAAGTTTACGAACCATTGACTTATTTGCTGAAGTGGCTACTCTAGTCTAGTCACTTGCTAAATTGAAACACCCTTCGCCTCTTAGAGTGGATTACAATCCGTGCAATACAGAAGTTCCATTCTCGAAATTCTAAACAAGGTTCTATAATAGAACGGAATTTGAGAAGTCAAGATCGTGATCTTTCCCGTGGTTATTTAAACATACGAGCAAGGGATAAAATGCAATACAAGATCGTATCGCAACTTCCAGGTAGACGGGATAAGGGTCACAAATGACTTTTCCTTTTAAGAGGTGGGAACTACATAATAGGTATAGGGACCTATTTCAAAAAGTTTGGTTTTATAGTCAAAATATGGTGGTATGCATGGATGTGTTTTACTGGGTCTTAATGGGTTCCCTAATCGGGCATCAATCGTTGGTTGGATGAATCTTGGATTTTAATCTTATATTGACTGGACAAGATTCTAATGATAAAACTATTTCTACTAGGTTAGGGTGCCCTAGCATAAGTTTCAACCCAAGTGGTTGAGCTAGTTGGGCAGTCGGATTGGTTAAATAGGTTCTGTAAGCCCTGAAGATGCGCCTTCCGTGACTTTTATGTTTAAGTAGCACGAGAAGACACAATTAAATGGCACACTAGTAACATGTACGTAGTGGGCTTCCAGTCGATCACAACCATATATTGGGTCGAATAAATTGAGTCAGAGTTGAGACTCTAGTGGAAGTCGAGAAGTATACCAGTATTATGGTAAGGGTTATAGCTAGTCCTTCCGTCCTGAAAGTCGTACCATAAAAATAGAGTACAAGGGGACATGTTTGAATGGGACATAATATACCTAGATGAAGGTGGACTTGTCTAGATCTTGCATATAAAGTTTGTTGGAAGATAACAGCTGGTCTCGTGCTCTGAATATTAATGGTACGGCCGGGGGCACAAAATGATCTAAATGGAAAGTGGGACAACATAGGGCACTAGTTATCATTCTAATGGAAATTATTCTAATCACTCGATAATCCTGGTATATCCTAAAAGTTTTAGAAGGCTTACAGTCTACCCAACTTAGAAGCTAGGACATGGTTTTAGGAATGGTGAGGTTTAGGAGGATTCCAAAGTCCAGATACTTACCTCGACTCTTGCTAATAAAGGATAAGGCACGACGTATGGGGTACGGTAGATATAAGTCAAGTCAAGGGTCGTTCCTTACTAAATGGAAAACGAGTGTGTAAAATGACACATGGTTAAAAAAATAGAATGATCTACCCGTCCATAGTGTACATGAGTTATCGACGAGGTAACCAACTCTAAGGCGAAAAGATTTCTAACAACTGAGTCGTGAATTTCTATTTGTGTCGAGCCTTCCAGACTATTGTCATAAGGGTTCTAGTTAAAGAAAGCTTCAACAAATAATTAAAGTCTCACAACGTTTGGTCTCTTGAGCATGGGTAGTCCCCTAGGTTGGCATTTGATCAAGGAAAAGATCCTAATTATTCTCGGACTCCAATGACTAGAAGATCTAGATGGTAGATTTAATGTCGAAGGGAGGACGAGTAATTCAAGGCAAGGTTCCAGTCACAGGGCTGGCCGATGGTATCTACACTAGCGTGTAAAACTATCATAGCCATGGAGATACTATGTATCTCTCCACCATCACGAGCTTTCGTCTTTCCAAATCAGTGAAAGACCAAAAACAATAAAGAGTTCAAGGGAGATGTTACTGAACACAATTTCGTGATTCAAAGGCGAACATATAATTCAAGAGGAATTGTCAAGCAGTCGCGGATAAATCATATATACCTTAATATCTCAATCCACGTAGGTTAATCAAAGAGAACGAACCAAGTGCACTACGGTTGATCAGACCGTAATACATCGATCCTTATTAGACAATATGTTAGTGGGCGTCCCCAATAAACATATGTCTTGAATTAAGCTCGATAAAAGAGTAAGCTTGCAAAACTAGGCTGTGATAACAAAATTGGTCAAAATAGTCAAATTACAAGTACGCGAGAATTTGAAAGGAGTTACAAGTAGTTTGAGTTTTGTGAGAATCAAAAATTTACCAAGTGTTCTTGCTTATACGGTCATCCCACTATCTTATTATTCATAAGGCCTTGGTCAACCAATGGGTTGTGGACTTCTAAATTCCATATTCCAGGTAAACCTATTAGTGTCAGTCAATTACCTCGTCAATAGGTCCCAAAGACTGCAAAATGCTAGGTTGGGAGACATGCTACCCCACTCACAGAACTTTCACTAGTATTGGGTTTGGATCTTACGGGTCACACAGGGCATTTTCCTATCCTCTATGGTATCCAAAACTTGTAATCATGTCTGAAGTCATTTCACCGAGAATTATGCCTCGCCCGTATACTCGGGCTGTGGTAGACCCTTGGTTTCGTAACTCAGACATGATATAAGGTCGAACATTTTTTTTAACTCTATCCAATATTGACTCAAGGGTAACTATGATCAAAAGAGGACCACTAGCCATAGTTTTAGCAATATTCTATAACCTATATTTTCTTAAACTAATTCCAACTCTAGGGGTCGTGCCTCGCCAGTGCGCTGCTAGCTGCAGTGAATCTATAGTCTCCATAATCCAAATAAATGGCGACAGTGCGCTCCTGTCCCGCCATTATGAGTTAACTAACATTCCTTTAACTAAAATCTGTAAAAATTCTTAGGCTTCTAGAGATTCAAACAAGTCGACTATGTAATAAGGCATAAATATTTTCCCTATCAACCCTTAAAATAAAAGATTGAGCAGGGAGGAAATAACTGAAGACAAAAGATATACAAACATTCTAATATCTATTCCATGTGTATTCAAACATTGAGGAAGGCTTTGAACCGAAACTAACTCGAGGTCCGTATGGGGATAACAATATTCAGAATTTATACAAAATATTAATTCCTAGGGCAAATAGAACTAAATTAGGCAGTTCGACCAAGATATGAGGATGATATCTAAGAGGCAAAGAGAAGGATTTGCCCAATTCATCAAGGTTAGATCATAAATTATATGAAGCCCTGTCTCACCAAGTGATTAATCTATCCACTTTGGATCGTGTCGTCATATCGAGAGATAATAGTGTACCTATGGGGATCTGACAAACCATCAACATTAATAACTCCTCATCTAAATTGCATGGCCTAGACTACCCATCGACCAATTTGTATAAGGGACTCCTAGTCCTAGTCATTCTCTTAAATTAAATTAATTTCTAATTTGTGAATGAGCATTTCTAGTCGCAGGCTCGCAGTAGTACGATAAATATGGTACTACCACGAGTTCGCACAACTTGCGAAGACCGACCTGCATGGGCCACCACAAAAACTTGTCACGACCCGCACCCGTTTTTTTTAAACGGATACGAGACGTATCCAAGCCAGCCTACGCCGCAGTGTCGTCGGTAGAACGCTGTCATGGCCATGAAGATCAAAATCACAAATAATGCTCATTCACATAATTAATTTAACTCACAATGATCACAAGTTTTACATTTATAGAAAAATATAAACTTGTACAAATAAATGAATGACTACAACTCAACTATCTAGCTAGTCTCTAGGCTTTTGTCTGCAAGTATTCTCGTCACTCTCCAAGCTAAGTGAATCCACGGCTAACCTAAAAAATATTGGTTTCCAGTCAGGAATGGAACGAGCACAATTCACTGAATGCAATTTCAAATAAAGAAAATGACTATACAACAGAGGTTAGACATCAATTACATATTTTTAAAAATAAACAGGAAATACGGAAAACCAATAGCAAATAAATAGACACAAAATACTTTTCCCAACTGTTAGAAGTACCTTTGATATGTGATCGGTCTCAGGACAATTATGCGACACGGTCTATATGGTCTAAAGTTACACGGTCTACAGTTACACGGCCTACAGAAAATATTACAATAAAGAAACACTGTCTACAAAAATAATAATCACGAACTACACAGTTTAAATGCAATAATAATCACGGTCTACACTGTCTTCTTTGCAATAAATAAATCACTGTCTACACTGTCTACTTTGCAATAAATAAATCACTGTCTATACTGTCTATAAGAAATAAATGCAATAATAAATACGGTCTACACGGTCTATGGTCAGATCACACATCCTTAGTACTTCTCATTCCCGACTCAACAATTTATAATAGAAAATAATCACATAACCAATAGCCAACCAATAAAATATAGTGAAAGTCAATATCGAAATGCAGACAATAAACTGTACTCGCCTGTGGTCCTGTGCTGGTGTAACCGATAATCTGAACCACTCAGAATGCCATAATAGTCAAAACTCGTACAACAGTCTCCGAAAGCTGAAATAAACATTACCAATGTTCTCAAAATAGTCAAAATAGCTATAATTACCTATCCTTAAGTCCAATTCTGGACACAGAGGCAAAACGGTAATTTCGGGTCAAAACGGTGTCCGCCGTTGGATCCGCTTTGCACCGAAAAATGTGCCAGGGTCAATGGTCTCTAAAGTCATCAAACTACATGTCTACAAATTCATTTTGACGATACGAACCCAACCATATGTCCAGAGTTGGATTTCGACGGGCCTGCACAAAATTGCCCGTTGAGTCGGACCGTAGGGCCCGCAAAACGGCGTCCGATTCAACTGTCTCAGAATTGGACCAAACTTGGCATACAGGACCAGAAAAACGATACGGTCCTGCTGGCGGAATTTTCGTCTCGATCTGACGAGTGTGCACAAACTAATTAGAAAATTTGCACAGAGGTCGATACGGTAAATTTCGACGGATACGCATCAAATTTGATGCGCACACGCGACCAATTTGAATTTCGTCAAAGCCCACACGTCCACGAAGCCGTTACGTACCTTTAGATGCTTTCGGTTCACGACCACGTTGCCCAGATTGGCGGGATGCACGTGGTATCGGAGAATTTTCTAGTTTTTAAAACTGTTTTTGTTGCGGGTTTTTCTTGATTTTGGAAATCGATTTTCTTTGTACATACACAGTGAAACCAGGGACTACAAAAAGAGATTTGAAGGGCTATAAGTGATCTAAAATACTGTTCAAATTGTTTTTCGAAAATACTGATGGGTTGACAAGAATCGATCTCCAAACAGAGCTACGTGGGACTGGTTTGAGACTGTTTTCGAAGCTGTTTCTTGTCGACTTTGCTTCGAAATCTCGGACAGGTTGTCCTATGATTTGTGGAACTATTTACTGCGATTAGATGGGGTATAGGTTGATTTCAAACCTGTTCAAGTACTTCGTGAAATCGTTGCACGATGACGGAGATAATCGCACGCGAAGTGGGGTGCGCCCACTGCTATTGCTGCTCTGTTGATCAGTGCCTGGGCTCGGTTTTTGCCGGCCGACGGCGGCTCTCCGGCCAGCGGCAGCGCAGTGGTGGCGTGCGCCTGAGGCCAGGGGTCGCGAGCACAGGTTAGGGTTACGATTTTAGAGAGTTTCCTCGCTCTCTCTCCCTATTAATACTCGCTCGGGGTCGTAGGGGTTCAGCGGGTTTGCCTGTGCTTGGTTTACTGCTGGACTCACTTGGGGGTTACTAGCTTATGGGCTTTGGGTGCACTGTCGGGCTGGGGTATTTGCTAAGGGTCCATTGTTCCCGCAGGGAACAGTGTGAATTCGATTTCCCTTTTTTTTCTTTTATTTCTCTATTATTATTAATATATCTATATATATATATATATATATATATATATATATATATATATATATATATATATATATATATATATATATATATATTCCTATATATACATGCTTATATATAGTAACCTCTATAAAATCTAACTAATCCTTAATATTTTCTATCCTAATGTCGGGCCTATAAATATGAATATATATATATATATATATATATATATATATATATATATATATATATATATATATATATATATATATATATATATATATATATAACAGTATGAATTCGATTTCCCTTTTTTTTTTCTTTTATTTCTCTATTATTATTAATATATCTATATATATATATATATATATATAATATATATATTCCTATATATACATGCTTATATATAGTAACCTCTATAAAATCTAACTAATCCTTAATATTTTCTATCCTAATGTCGGGCCTATATATATATATATATATATATATATATATATATATATATATATATTATATATATATATATATAATATATATATATATATATATATATATATATATATATATATATATATAATTTAGATTATTATATATATAATATTATTTTAATATTATTGGTTATACCTATATGGTTATCAAATAAATGTTATATATATATATATATTTTTTAAATGTTATATATATATATATATATATATATATATATATATATATATAACATTTAAAAATATATATATATATATAACATTTATTTGATAACCAAATAGGTATAACCAATAATATTAAAATAATATTATATATATAATAATCTAAATAAAATAATAATAAATATAACAAAATTTAATAAAACAATAATGGTGTATATATACCATATGCGCAATCTAATAATCCCAAAATGCACAAAGACTCATTTTATTCAAAAGTCACTGAATATCATTAATAATAATATTTATAATATTTAATTATGAATATTTAGAATTTATTCATTAAATTATTAAAACGAAATACAATACCCTCATTCGAATTCCATCAACACGAATGTCATTGGACGTGCCGCATGACTACACGGGCTTGGGCTCAGTTCGGGTCCAGTCCAGCTAAAATGGTATAACTAGTTTTTTCTAAGCTCAATAATATAATTAATAACTAAATAAATTGTCGATAAGGGTTAAGTCGCAACTTGACCTGGTTTTCCTAGTTAGGACATCACTATAGCTCGGCCTTCCCTATCAGGGCTAATACACTAGTCTAAGCACGCTATTGCACTATCCGTGCCACGATTTCTAGTTGCCTTGTACTCCAAAACTCCATCATGGCTAAACTCATCTACCGTAATAATTTACTAAATAATTAATTATAAAATCTAAAAATCACCATTCCAATAAAATAAAAAAATAATAAAATATTCCAAGTTTTCTGGGAATGGCAGCTACAGTTGCATGAGTTGGGAAAATGATAATGTTGCTCAATACTGTCCACGCTATGCAATCTTTTTTATATTTTAAACTTTTCACACATCGACATGGTCATGGACAACTTGTGCACAAGTTTAACTTTTCTCGAAACGATATCCGGGGCACTGGAACCGATCGACCTAGGGGATATAAATTTGTGCTTCGGCGCGAGGCATTACGGGGACCTCCAGTAGGACTTGCAACCCAGGCTAAAGGGCGCATCATAATGCCATATAAAAGTAGCATGCTCAGCTATTATCTTATACATGTGAAAATTATAATCTTTGTTTTATGCAGGGATGAGCACGGACATAGTAAGAATTGAGATAAATTGATATGTTTTACTGTATGCCTTTACTGTTTCAAATAAGGCTATCAATATGAACTGAATTTATTTAGTTCTAAATAGAAAGAAAACTCCAATGCATGCATACCTTATTAATCAGAGTCGGTTTAGACGAGTGGGTTTGTCCAGCTCACTAGTGCATTTCCAAGTGTACTAATCCCCCAACTCCATAGGTGATGAGAACTTTAGGGAACACGGTGCTAAGCCAAAGCTGAAGTTCGGAGAGGCATTTTGAAGCTCGGCCTATTTTGAAGTATTTTGAATCCCATCCATCGAAGGCTTTTAATGTATAAAAGGGTGTGAATGTATGGAACGACAAGTATTAGTTCAGGCTGCTTGTCGGGTATTTTCTTTTGTTTCAATCAAATGTAGCCGCAATGGCATATCCAATGTAATATGATTTGCACTTAGTTGCAACCTATCAATGAAAGAACATTTCTATCTTCCTAAACTATGTGCTCAATTCTCTGCGATTTGTGAAGTTTCAACTTGGTGTTTCAAAAAGATGTATCAAATGTAATGTTCTTGCCTTGTACGAGTGCAACTCCAGACTCGTATGGCATCATGCCCTAGCGAGGACGATCGATTCGACATAATCGATGCGAGGACGAACGGTTTGTCGAATCGGGACGTGACAAATTGGTATCAGAGCTCACTTTAATTTCCTCAGATTTTCAAAAAATGTATCATTTGGAATGTTGGTTGCGATTACTCGATTGAATGCTTGTCGACATGCTGCGTAAAATAAAAGTTCCATACAGGTAAGCCAGCAGATATTTTGAAAATACTAACAAGTTTACCTGTTTCGTAGAAATGACTAAGAAAAATAATCCCACCACAACAACCAAAGTTGTATATAATTCGACTAGTTCGGAGGGCGCTGGCCCTAGCGAGAGTACGATGGAGAAAATATTGTGCCTGATGGAGATACAACAGCAACAACTTCAGTCGCAGATCCAAGCCCAATTTTGTATGCAACATAAGAAGATGGATGCCCTGACATGGATCGTAAGCACTATGGAGGCCAACACCAGCGTAATAATCATGGCATCTGAAGAAAGAGAAGAAGAAGTCCATGAAGAAGTTCAACCACAAACGATGAACTCTTCTTCTTGTTCAAAGCAACTGAGTTACACAAAATGAACCCGCCAAAGTCCAACGGCCGAGCAGAACCCGATGTGATCATAGAATGACTGGCAGAAATTGAGGACATATTTAATCTTCTCAACCTTAAAGGGTCCAAGAGAGTTGTATGTGCGACTCTACAGCTGCAATTAAGGGCCTACGACTGGTGGGCAGCAAAGAAATATGTAATCTATGAGGTCAACCCCGATACCAAGATTTTCTGAGAAATGTTCGAGAAAGCCTTTCTTGAGCAGTACATTCCTCGCGGCTTCCGTCTTCAAAAAGAAGACGAATTTATGATGTTGAGACAGGGAAATATGTTAGTTGACGATTATGACACAAACTTCTCGAAAATAGCAAAATTTGCCAGCACCTTTCTACCCAACAAATAAGCATGGTGCGAATACTTTCAACAAGGCCTAATAAATGACTAGCTTCGTAGGGACGTCATGAACCAACGGTGCCAAACTTATCGTGAATCCTATGAATCCACCCTTGATAGCGAACGAATCTTCGACCGTATGTTGCAATGATCTGTGCCAGTTGTCCATAATAATTTTAACAAGCGTCCTAACGACGTTGGAGGATCGGGAGTACAAAAGCGTCTAACACGTTTGAGAATCGGCATCCCTATCCCGGATTATTTGGCCATAACTACGATAAGCATGGGCATTGCCCGGCCGATTGTTTGTTTAAGAAATGTTATAGGTAGGCGAGATAGGTCATACCTTGCCAAATTGTACGAAAAATGTTCCAAACCCTCCAAGGAACATTCCAAATCAGTATAGAGCGCCTACACTATAAAGCGCAAATGCGGTGCCAGTGAACCCGCCTACACTGCAAGGCACAAATATTCGTTTTCACCATTCTACGCCAGTTTTTACTAAATTTTGGTCAAAATCATGCAATTTCACCAGGTCTCGCCAATTTACACCCATTCTATACCATATTTCGATTAAAATCGTCCATATATACTCGTTTTCACCATTGTACGCACATTTTACGACCTATTTTCGTTAGAATCTGTACTCATTTTTACCAGTATACGACTACTTTATACCATATTTTTGTTAGAATAACCCATCTAATACTCGTTATCATCATTGTATGCTCATATTATACCGTATTCAGTTAGAATCAATTATTTATACTCATTTTTACCATTCTATGAGCATTTGATACATTATTTCAGTTAGAAATTATATTTTATATTTGTCTCTACAATTTTATGCCACTTTTTTACCATATTCTGGTTAGAATAACGCATTTGCACTCGATTTCACCAATTTAATCCCATTCTATACCATATTTTGATTAGAATAACCCATCTATACGCATTTTCATGCCCATTTTACACCATATTTTTGTTAGAATCACCCATCTATACTCCTTTTTACCAATGCACGACTACTTTATACCATATTTTGGTCAGAATTACCCATCTACTAGTTGTTTTCATCATTGTATGCTCATACTATATCGTATTTCAGTTAGAATCAATTATTTATACTCGTTTCTACTATTCTACGAGCATTTGATACATTATTTCGATTAGAAATTATATTTTATACCCATTTCCACAATTCTATTTTGAATATATTTTTGTTAGAATTATGCATTTGTACTCGGTTTCACCAACTTTCTCCCATTCTATACCATATTTTGATTAGAATCACCCATCTATACTCATTTTTTACCATTGTACGACTACTTTATACGATATTTTAGTTATAATTACTCATCAAATACTCGTTTTCATCATTATATGCTCATACTATAGCGCATTTCAGTTAGAATCAATTATTTATACTCGTTTTCGTCATTTGATTTTGGTTAAAATTATATTTTTATACCCATTTTCACAATTCTACACTAACTTTTACCATATTTTGGTTAGAATAATGCATTTTTACTCAGTTTCACCAACTTACTCCCATTCTATACCATATTTCGATTAGAATCACTCATATATACTCGTTTTCACTATTGTATGGCCTTTTTATACAATATTTCCATTATAATCATCCATCTATACTCGTTTTTTATCATTACACGACTACTTTATAACATATTTTGGCTATAATTACCCATCTAATATTCATTTTCACCATTGTACGCTCATACTATACCGGATTTAGTTAGAATCAATTGTTTTTACTAGCTTTCACCATTGTACGAGCATTAGATACATTATTTCGGTTAGAAATTATATTTTTATACTCGTTTCCAAAATCCTAGGCCACTTTTTTTACCATATTTTGGTTATTATATGGATAATTATAACCAAAATTTGGTATAAAGTGGTCGTACAATGGTAAAAACTAGTATAGATGAATGATTATAACGAAAATATGGTGTAAAATGGGCGTACATTAGTGACAACGAGTATAGATGGGTGATTCTAATCAAAATATAGTACGTAATAGGAGTAAATTGGTGAAATCGAGTACAAATGCATGATTCTAACAAAAATATTGTAAAAAGGTGGTGTATATTTGTGGAAACTAGTATCACTACCACATTTTCGTATAGGGTTATTTTTCATCAATTTAAAAAAATTCTATTAGTGTGCCATTTTCTTATTATGTGTAAACCCTCTTCCCGAATTTTCAAAATTATTTTTATTATCTATTTTAATTATTGTGTTTAAAGTAATTTTGGTCAAAATTTTGTAAAATATATTTTGTGATTATTTCTGTTATCAAGAACTAGTTTTAAATTAAATGGTTTGAATATACTATTTAGTTTTATAAAAGAATATTTGTTCTCGAATTTTATTATTTAAAATATAAAATATGTTGTTATCCTTTTGAGTCTTTCAAAAGTTGGTTTCTAAAAATGGTTTTAAAATCATAATTATTTTCGAATAATAAAAGGGTCTTGTCCATTTATTTTTAATTAAAATTTTGGATTTATAAAAAAATGTACTTTACATTTTTTTTGTAACATTAAATATTATTCTAAAGTTATTATGTTGATCGCTTATTTGATTTGGATTTGAATTCGTATGATTTGAATTATTTGATAATATAGTTTAAATTATTATTGTTGTAATCACTGTAGGATTTTCGATTAGATTGAATTATTTTATATTTTATATTTGATTTAAATTTATGGGAAGATTTATCCATTAGAAATTCTAATCCTATTGGAATCAATGTCTATTATTATTTAGATCTTTTCTTATTTGAACTAATCCTAATCCTATCCAAATTAGATAATACTAATCATATCATTATTGATTGAATTCTAGTCATATCCTAATTAACTAATTGCTAGCTATTATATATATCTATTCTATCTATGAATTAAAATCGTCTCACATACCTTCCTTTTCAAAATTTCTCTCTATTTCTTAACTAGCCCAAATTCGTCATAAATTCAGCCTCCTTTTTTAAAGGCGGTATCAACTTCGAAGGGCCATAACTCCCAACTCCGGACTCCATTTGACCTCCAGTTTTTTGTTAAAAGTGTAAAGAGGTTAGTTTTCTGAATATCTAATTTGTTTTATGTAATTTTGTGTATAAATTTCTAGATAATTATTAGAGTGTCGGTCGTCTAAAATATTAATACGTCGTACGGTTTTCGAGATTTTGAGAGATCCTGAACTCTGATTTGCGATCCGTTTGATGTTTTGGAAAGCTGACATAAAGTTCTACAACATATTAAATTTCTTGAATTTAATAAAATTATTTATATTCTTTTTAAATTATAGAACATATAGATGACTAGAGAACCGAATTGGCGACTTTGGACTTTCTCTATATTGGGCTTGTCTTTGAATCATTGGATGTTATGGATCTTGACATAAATATCTCTTCGGACCAATTATGAATATAGCTTTTGGTCTATTTCATGTCGATATGCTCGTGTCACACATTGACTCCAATAAATCCAAGCAAGTACGTTACACTAGTTACTTTCAATTCTTAATAGTTTCTATGACACATGTTATATATATACCTTACATGATACATGACTCTCGACACGTTGTTTACATGAGTATGGATTCATATTCATGATTATTGAGTTTCGTGATTTACGTTATTTATCGTGTTTCGTAACTTACTTTTCATGTTTACTGTGTATCATAATTTGTGTCGTAACATGAATCCATGAGTCGGACGGGAAAATATATTAATAGACATGTGAATATTCCTAATACAAGAATCATTCCCTCATGTCCGAACGAGAACGATAGCGCTCGTACACTTCACGTGGGAGTTGCCGTATTTACCCCTAGTCATTTACATGTCGAAAGTATTATTTCAAAACACTTGGTTAGATATCTTATTGCCACGTTTACATGTTCCCTTCTAGTTGACATGCCATGATAGTCTTGTTTACATGTTCTTTTCTAGTTGTTTGTCATGATTGTCTTGTTTACCGTTTTCTCTACTTGTCATACCATGTCACTGTGTATATCATATGATATTTCTATTTTATAGTTTCTATTATGAATAGTTTGCCATGTATGTACTTGTTCCATTCCTGACAGGAAAACCATGCATTTTTCAGATTAGTCGCTTGCTATGTATTGGATCATTGGGAAAGATATGGATATAGGCCGAGGTTGACTCTAAAGGAATAGTTAGATAGATTTGATCATCAAGTTTAAATTTATTGTATTAGATTTTGTGAGACATTGTATTTTGATTAAATGTAATTTTTGAAGTTTTTAATGATTTAGTCGTTGTGAATGAGCAAATAAAGACATTATTTTATGAGAACTTATTTATTGCGGGCTAGATCGCGTTCTACCACCGATATCGTGGCATAGGCTGGACTTGGACATACACTCGTATCCCGAAAAGCGGGTGTGGATAATGACAATTTTTTTTGGTGGCCCATGCAGGTCAGTTTTTGCAAATTGTGCGAACTCGTGGTAGTACCATATTAGTCGTACTACTGCGAGCCTGCGACTAGGAGATGCTTATTCACAATTAGGTTGATTTGATTGTAGAAAAATGACTAGGCTTAGGACTAGGTATCCCGTAGGCAACCCATAGAATTATTTCGAATTTGATTACTTGGATAGTTAAGTTGTTGCATAGGCTACATGATTAGGATAGTGAAATTTTGAGATAAACCATATTTGATGAATTTGAAATATTTCATGTGATGATATCTAATTTTGGTAGAATGCCTCTAATCAAAGGTGGGTAGAGTCCTCGATTGATAAATTGAGTATTTTGGTTAATGTTGAAGATATTTTAGCTTTTGGTGTTTTTGAGGTTTAAATTTCTATATTGAATTTATTGCTAAGGTCGAATATTAAATTTTTAAAGGAAATAATTTTGATTTAATCGATGATCAACAAAATTGAGGTATGATTTGAAAATTTATGGAATCTAAATTTTAAGGAATTTATAAATTTTGTGAAGTTAGATTTTGAAGATAATTATCAGTTGGATTAAGGGTTGTGAATTTGATAAGATGATATTGATGATTGCTAAATTACGATATTAAATTGAGTTTGTGATTTAAAAGTTTTATAATTGAAATTGAGAATTTTGAAATATTATTAAGGATATAGATCCATAGGATTGATTTATGATAGGTTAGCTGTTATATAGGTAATCCTCCTCCAAACACTCTATTTTTCCATACCTCTTTGATCCATTTTCTTATCAAGAAAATTTAGTTATCTTTTCCATTAATCAAATTTTCTTACCAAATTTCCTATCTTTTATCAAAGTATTCTAGTCTTCTACCAATCGAGCCTATTACTCCTGGACATTCTTTTCGAGCTTCTACACCAAAACAAGATTTTTCTAACACATTATTTTTTCCAATCCTAACGGTTTTTTACCGTTACAATATTCTAACAGTATAACACCGTTGGTAACTAAAAAAACTGTTAGTATAAATACTAAAACATAAAATTAAATTTTTTGACACATGGTATTGTTTACCAACAGTTACAGCCGTTGCTAACTTACTTAAAAAAATTAAAATTTGTGTCACGTGAGTTTCAGGTGACATATGGAAGTGTTAGGAAGAGGAAGGATTTCAAATCGTCCATTCCAATCCCCCGAGCCCTAATTTCACTTTCTCCTCTTCTTCCCTCTCCCTCCTCCTTCTTCCATAATAGGCAATAGAGTTGAGTCAGTCGAGGTCAGACGCCGCTGCTCTTCATCTAATAACGTGGAGGTTGTGGTGGCATGTCGAGAGGCAACGACAGTGTTAGCTTGGCAGTATGACTTGAATATAGCAGTAGGGTGGGACTCGAGCATAGCAGTAGGGTTTGGTGGCATGTCGAGAGGCAACTTCTTCCTAAATTAGGTTTTCTCCAAATCATAATTTTCTGAGTTTGTAAAATTCTTCATCTTCTCCTCATGGCGGAGGTATGTTTTCTTCCGAAATTAGGTTTTTCTTAATAGCAATCATAAATTTCATAATTTTTGTGGGTTTATTTTTTATTATTGATGCAGAAAGTGTTGTCTCTCATCTGATTTGAAGGTATGCTAACATAATCTGATTTAAAGAGATTTGATGGTGATTTATGTAGTTCAGATATTTGTTGTGTTGTGTTGGTATAGTTCCTTACTTAACAATCCTACCTGATCCATCAGATTCCGAACAGCCATGGCATGGCTAGGAAATATATGGTGGAGGTTGATATACTCATTCTACACACCAAATCTTACAATGCAGAGATGAGCGAATCTTGCCTTCATTTATGTGAGAATGAAACTAACACAAATAATCATGTTTTAGCTAGAGTGTTAGAAGAAAGAAATACCAAAGTTAAAGGAAAAAAAAATGATATGATGTTTTGTTGGTATAGTTCTCCATACCTGATCCATCAGATTGCGAACTGCCATGGCAGGGCTAGGCAAATTATGAATGGAGGTTGCACTTTGTACCCACCGTCAATAGGAGTTGAGAAAATGCTAGTCCGTGTTATCATCTCTAGAATTTATGCTACATTGCTTCCATAGGCACTCTTTTGATAAGATAAACCATCAGAATAATCATTTTGTAATTTTATACCATCCAGTTGGATTAGATGGGACCAAGAGCATTTGTTATGATTAGCTAATGACTGCATATCTAAACCCCTTAGCCAGTTTGAAAAGAAAGTAACATGATGATTTTTAACTGTCAATTGGCTTTTGCTTTAGACTTTCCCAATTCTGTAAAGAGATATCACTACAAAATAGAAAAGAATCTTAATGAAATTATTTTAATATGACAAACAACTATCTTGAAAATTGGAAGTAGCATGAATATTTTACTATGTTCTCACTACCTGACATCTAGTGCCCCTCCAATTCTAAAAGGATTTTTCTGATGGACTTTGAAGACTTTGAAGCACATAGTGACAATTGAAGCCCGTTTGATGGTGTTTGCATTTCATTCTAAAATTTGCAGTACTAGCTTCTTCATATTTGTCTTTCTAGTGATACATGTTCTGAAATTACAAGATTTGACCATCTAATCTTTAGAAACAATTCTTAGCTGTTATGATGTACTCTGTCAAATCTGTTCTTACAAATTTCTTATATTGTAAACTTTACTCCAAACAGAGAACTCTTGAACTGGAAACTTGTTGCGGTCCTCTTTATTTGTTGATACCTTACTGCTGAAGAGCAATTTGCAAAACCTGTCTGAAGTTACAATTCTTTGTTTTCCAGGGTACAATTGTCTTAGGCTGTGTTTAATTGGGCTTTTTCTCTATGGAAAATATTTCCATCACAAATTTTCCACCAATTATAGTGTTTGATAGCTTATATTTCCATGGAATTATTTTCCAAAAAACTATCATTTTCCATATTTTCATCTAAAATGGTGGAAAATGAAACTTGTGGAAAATGAAACTTGTACAACCCATAGGAAAATATCATTTTCCATGGAAAATAATGGCAATCAAACACCCAAATTAAGTTTTCCATGGATTTTTTTTTTTAAAATTCCATGGAACTTTTTCCTAGGAAAATAATTCCATGGAATTAATTTCTTTTTCACATATTTCCACCTTGCAATCAAATGCACCCTTAGTGTTTTGTCCGGGAAAAAATATTACGGACATTACTATACTTGGATGAATCATGAAAATCATATGCTTCAGATTTATACATTAAAACATGAAACATGTGCATCACCTATCCATGAATTGTGATGTATTAAATGCATCAAAACAAGAAGATAGTTACTTTACAGATTTGAATGCTCTTTTTTGCTCATAGAATTAGAGAAAATGCTGGTTTAGTTGAGATCTGAATGCACTTTTTGTGCTCACAGAATATGAGTCAGTTTAAACTGGAATTTTGTTTTTGTATATATTACAATCACTAACCACAGCCACATCTGATTCTTTTATGTCTTCGAGTTTATTATACAATATGGTTTTAACCCAATTTGTGGATAGCTTCATACCTTGAGGATTTTTAGAGTAAACTCTAATGTGGATAGCATATTTGATCTACTGACTGGTTGGCCAATGGGTTGGAAAGGTGTGTTGGTTCTGGTTTTTATGTTTCCTATATTGTTCCTAGTATGGATATATAAGTGAGAGTGATATATAAGGTATAATTGAGTGTATGTAAGTTAATGATAATTGATTTGGAAGCCTCTGATATCACAAAGGAGAAAGCTCCTGAAAGTAGTGAATGGAAGAAAATGATTCATATAGATTGCCTATACTACTTGCGGTAAACGCCCTTCTTTAACTCATGCTGTCTCAAAGAAAATGATTCTTGCAGATTGGCCATATTCACAGGTGTAGGAGTTCAGAGGGGGGACCCAAGTAGAGCAGGAAATGACTAGGAATTGTTTTTTCATCCTTATATTCTTGACTGATCAAGGGGATGGCATGTTGTGAAAAGCAAGCAATACTGGTTTCTTCTCTTTGATAATGGCATTTGGACACAACTATCCATAAGGTTTGTTTGTTGCTAATAGAATTGTTAAATTTTTCTGCAATTCACACAAGTGTAGATGCATAAATTTTGGTCTCATGGACTATTGTTTGAATTTTATAATCAAGGTTAACAAGAACATGACTCGGTTTGGTCCAACCTTGCTAGATATTGCCGATAGAAGTTTGATTCTTAAAGCTTAGAATGTTGCGCCCAAGGTTGAGTGGATTTCCTATAATTACTGATCGGTAATACATGTCTCTTCTTTTTTTGCTTATGTATTATGAAAGCTTAAAATAATTGCTGACTGTTGGCAATTTGCAGACATGACAGGAATTTCTCAATGAACTTTTACCTCTATTGATAATTTTGATATGTCCGTAAAATATTAAATTTTGTATTTCTGATGATTTTCCACGTCATTGTTTTCTCATAGAAATTGAAGTTTGCCACGCCATCTACTGTTAAATTGAAGATATCTAGGAATGGTTATTGCGTCGGCACAAAACATTTCATGGGATTCTCCAATCCAGGAGTACTTGCACGAGAGGTCAGTGAATAAGTTCTCATGAAAAAGCTTGCACCATTTTATATTGCATACAAAAGTATGTAGAGTTTTTTTTTTGAACTCCACCTTAATTGTGGTTGGCCTGGTTTGAATCCAAGACCTCCTAGGTAACCCTTATCGGTTGACTGGTGCCCCATTTCGTAGCAATAGTATATGTTGTCATGTGTTAATAAAATGCATAATTGTAGAAATCTAAACTGTGCTATTAGCTTTTGATTGTAGAAATAGAAGAGTTATTGCACATTGAGCCTTATAAGCAATAAAATTGGAGGTTTTGTAGAACATTTAGGACTATTTTTTCATCATGAACCTAATATGCCTAGTGTCATAGAATTTGCGGGTCATAGAGATTCTGTAGATCATTTAACTTATTACTGACTGTGATTATATAAATGTGGACGTAAAATATCCAATAAGTTCATACTTCTTGCCAGATTATATTGTTTAGCTGTAGCAATCAAGGACTCACTTGCATCTAGACTAGTAGTTTTTAAAGAGGAGATGCAAAGTAAGTTTTTTTTTGTGTGAGAGTAGTAAAAGTTGAAGCATCATTAGAGAGTACAAGTTGCTATTGTATTGGTGGTCCAAAAATACATTTTAACCTCAACCTTGAATATACTGTCGATAACTTTACTTGCAACCTATGGTGATTTGTAGCCTTTTAGCCATCAAAGTCTCGTCTAGTGAATCTTTGTTATATGGATTGAATTTATTTGAAACATATATATCATAGTGAATAATAAGTGAAAACTAAAACATCAGACATTTCTTCATTCAAGGTATGCAGGATCAGAATATACTATTTTTATTTAATTCGTGCTATCGCAGGTGTCCGCAGCCTCTTACAGCTTTACCCCTAAATTCTATCTGTATACAAGTTCCTAAAATTCTTCTAGAAATAATTCCTTCAATAACATCGTTGGAGTACTGACCTCACCTGGTTAGAAAATCAATGCCTTTTGCCTACTTCTAATTCGTTAATCGGAATATCATGTATTTTAAACCAGAGCACACAATTTTTGAATTATTGAGAGTTATTAGCACAATCATAGTTGACTTTGTATGTAATTATTTTATATCTTATTGTTTCGATTGATATGTCAATATACTAAGACTCCTATTGTTTTGGTTAGAAAATTCGATCTATGGAGCAGGATGGAAAGACTATTATTAAACTTCAGATTTTGAGTTATCTAAATTTTTTCTCTTGAAGAACTGGATAGAGAGATTATTTATCATGTATGTTGCACAAACAGTGGTATGACATGCTAACATGGATACCAGCCATTTTTTAGTGTGTCATGTCTAATATGTGACAACAAGATCTCATTCCATGTATTGGTCTGTCCTTCTTGATATGGGCTTGACAACGAGTTTGAATTGTTTGTATAGTATGTTACAGATCATATTAATTTATACTGATGCCGACAATTACATATGATTGCCTTCATTTTGATGATTTTGCACATATTCAGCTTTTGTTCCAGCCAACTTGTGATCTTAGGGACTGCAAATGTCATACTTGGGTGATATTTTTGCTGAAAGGATCTATCAATGTGGATATCATGCACTTGGATCCAGTTCTTGAGGAGAATGGAATTCTGAGTCTATGATGACTTTACTAATGGGAGCCATTGAGTAATTGTGTATTTTCCATGTTATCTTTAATATCGATCTATCTTCTCAGTCTTATTATGCTTCTCTTTTGTAACTGGTCAACAATGTAACTTGTTTACAATTGTAATTAGTACTGTTTAAGTGAAAAAATTGTGTAAGATCTAGTTGAATGGACTAATATTGATCCTAATTTTGTTTGTATTTTTTTGTATGATCCAAATTTTGTCAATGCTCATGTTTATGAAGAAAATGGATTTAATTTTTAGGCTCAATAGAGCTACAATTTTTTTTAATATTTCTTTTCCATTCCTAACGGTTATAACCGTTGGAAACAATTTCCTTCCCTAACGGGTTTTATCGTGAGAAAGTTTTTGATAACAGTTTAATACCGTTAGAAAATTAATAATTCCAACGGTTTTTTACCGTTAGGAGAGTGAATTCCAGAACAGTTTTTACTGTTTGCAAAGTTAATTTTCCAACGGTTTTTTCTAGTTAGCAAATTAATATTGCCAACGGTTTTTGACTGTTAGGAAAGTGGATTTCCTAACAGTTTCTTACCGTTAGGAAAGTTATTTTTCTAACGGTTTTTCACCGTTAGCACAATTCCCCACACCGTAGAGCCAACGGTAAAAAACCGTTAGTAATAATTTTCCTAACGCTTATAGTCGTTAGGAAAAGACTGTTTTGGTGTAGATATCTATTCTATATTCCTTAAATTTCGACGACGACATTTTTCTAAGATGGATAAATTTGTAAACCCTCTTCCCAGAATTTCAAAATTATTTTATTATTTATATATTTCAATTATGAGAAATTTTGAGTGGCACCCTACTTAATTTACCCATATTTAAGGTGCACCTCACACAATTACAAGAATGCACAACACCACCCGCTTTTGACGAAAACCGTTCTCTACTGACGGTCAACCTATTTGACTAATTTTTTTGACTAAATTACCCTTATCTTCTTCCCTTTTCTCTATCCCGAGCCGAAACCCCCGTCCCCCGTGGTGCCCCATCTCCCCTCTCCGGCCTGCCCCTGGCAGACCGCCTCTCGCCCCCTCCTTCTTGTCGGCGGTCGGAAGGGGGGCAGCCAAACCCCCGCCTCCCACCCCACACCCAAACCCCCACCTCCTTGCCGAGCGGTCGAAAGAGGGGCAGCACGCGCTACACCCCCAACGCCGGGACCGCCGAGCTGTCGCCGAGGCCGGGATCACCGCCATCTGCCAGGGCCACATGCGCTACACCTCCAGCGTCGGGATCACCGAGCTGCGTGCCGCCATCTACCGCAAGCTGTTGGGTCTGTAGTCCGGGGCCAAGCAGTTCATCATGCAGGTGGTGGTCGTCGTTTGTTCGCCGGCGGTCGGGTGGGGGGCAGCCAAACACTCACCCCCCTCCCCCGCCGTTGTTGTTGTACCGTTGTTGTTGCTGCTCTAAGGGGGACACGGAGGGGGGCGTGGAGGGGCGGGGGTCACGGAGGGGCGTAGGGGTGGAGGAGTGGTGCTGCGGGAGGGGGTCGGGGGCAGACGATTGCAACGGCGGAGAGGAGGGGGTGAGCGGAAAGACGGTGGTCACGGAGGGGGACGCGGCGGGCGGAGGGGGTGAGCGGGCAGATGGTGGCAGCGGTGGAGAGGAGGGCTGCCGGCGGCAACAATGGGGGAGTAGGGGCGCAGGGGGTTGGGTAGGGTCATAGGAAATGGAGAAGACAACGAGGGTATTTTCGTCCAAAAAAATGTTCAAAGGAGTTGACCGTTAGAGATGGACGGTTTTAGTCAAAAGTGGGGGGTGTCGTGCATTCTTGTAATTGTGTGGGATACACCTTAAATATGGGTAAATTAAGTGGGGTGCCACTCAAATTTTCTCATATATTGTGTTTATAAGAAATTTTGGTCAAAATTTTGTAAATAATATTTTGTGATTATTTCTGTTATCAAAAACTAGTTTTAATTAAATGGTTTGAATATACTATTTAGTTTTATAGATGAATATTTATTCTTGAATTTTATTATTTTAAATATGAAATATGTTGTTATCGTTTTGGGTCTTTCAAAAGTTGGTTTCTAAAAATGGTTTTAAAATCATAATTATTTTTGAATAAAAAAGGGTTTTGACCATTTATTTTTAAATAAAGATTTGGATTCATAGAAAATATGTACTTTACATTTTTTTATAACGTTAAATATTATTCTAAAGTTACTATTAGGGATCGGCTTTGGGCTGGACCGGGCCGTCCAAGCCCATAAAGTACGGGCTCGGACCGGGGACCGGGCATGGGTCAGATTTTTTTGGCCCTAAAGAAATTTCGGGCAAAGCCTAATTATTAGTTATGAAGTCCAAGACCGCCCATAAGATTCGGGCTTTTCGGGCAAAGTCGGATCGGGCCGGGCTAGCTCTATAAAAATTAATAATTTAGCCTCCATGAAGATCCCATTTATACAATCAAATATAAACATAGAAAGTAGTAAAACGGACAATTAATGTAGGTATCACCTTATGTTCCTGAACTACACATGCAAATAAACATGAAAAAGCAACCCAAGAAAATCCAGTCTCATTCCGTCTCTATAGAGCATCCTCAAAAAGGAAAAAAGAATAAGTTGAAGAAACTCAAAGACAATTAATTCTCTAAAAGCCAAATCCAGGCCATGCTCTCTCTCTCTATATATAGCTCTCTCATGGGAAGAACTAATGAACAAACCATTGAATTAGTATCCATAGAATTGAATGCCGAAAATGACATTGTAATGCCTGTGGTCCGTATTACGTATTTCTGGAATACGTGTACGTATTTTATTCTGTATTGCATGATTCCTTGTTTAGCTTGCATCTTGGCTTGGTTATTTCTTGGCTTGGTTCGGCTCGGGTCGGTTTTCTTTGGTTCAATATGAACCAATATGAACCCCCTACCTACCACCACCATTTGTATTTATTAGCCCATTCTTTTCTCTCTCTTCATTAATCTCATCTTCTTCTTCCTCATTACTTCTTACCTACCAGAGAGAGAAGAGAGAGGTCTAGGCAAGTGCAACTTGCTTCATGGAGGAACTCTGATTTTATTGCTCCATTCTCTTCTTTACTGCATTATAAAGCACTTTAGTATTTGACATTTCTCATTTCTATGGCTGGATTCTTGTAGATCTAAGTTTATTTCATTTTCGGATTTCTTGGGTTTTGATCTATTTAATCTTGTTATTTCATAGTTTTGATGGTTCTATGTTGTAGAGAATCTCGTTCTATCCCATTTTGATCTATGGAAGTTCGGATTTGGGCTCCAGATGAAGATTTTATGGAGCTTGGAAGCTTGGGTTCATGGGGTTCTTCTTCTCTGAAATTTGGGGAAGAAGAACAGTGCTTGACTTGACCGCATGACAATTCATGCGGCAAGTGATTCAGCCGCATGAGACTTCTAGCCGCATGGGCTGAGTCTCATTCTTAAATCGCATGAGGCCCTTGCTTCTCAGCCGCATAAGTCTGCCTTCATCCTCAGCCGTATGAATATGAATTGAACGAGAGCCGCATGAGTCCTCAGTTCCTTCTTGCCGCATGGAGTCCCACTTGCCTTCAGCCGTATATGCGCCTATCTCCTTGAGCCGCATGAACTCTAGTACTTGCGAACCGCATAGGCTTGGTTCCCCGCTAGTCGCATGTGCCCCTACCCCGAGAGCCGCATGAGTCCAATTCATCCTGGCCGCATGGAGCCTTCCTTCCTGCTTGCCGCATGGGAGCTAGTCCTGCTCCCAGCCGCATAGGTTCCTGCCCCTTCAGCCGCATATGTACCTTTCACTCTCAGCCGTATAGCAGCTATGTTGACTTAACCGCATGCGCCCAACCCAGTCGCATGAACTCCACACTTCCGCTGGCCGCATGAGGCCCAACGTCTTGGAGCCGCATGCGCCCTTGCACTTCCAGCTGCATGCGCCTCCCTTGTCTTGGCCGCATGTAATTCAGTGACCCTGGCCGCATGCGCCCTCCTAATTGGGCCGCATGATTCTACCCTTTCCTGACCGCATATGACTTAGCCGCATGGCTTTTCTATGGCCCTGTATATTGATATTTTATTAGATATTTTACGTCTATTTTATATCCTTACGCCTTTTGTCATGAACTTGATAATCATGGATTTGTTTAATATGTTTGAAAATGGTACCTGAGCATGACATGATAGTGACCCGTAGTGGTGCACTTTTGACAAGAAAACCTGACATGACCTGATAGTGGCCCGCCGTGGCACACTCCTGACAAGAACACTTGACATGATAACCTGACATGATTATCTTGAATAGCTGTTGCGACGGCTACCTGACATGACATGACCTGACAAGAATAAACATCCTGGACACCGTGGGCGATTGTGCTTGTACAAATAAACCAGTCCTGTCTTGCATCATATCTAGGGAGGGACTCCTGAGTACCACGGTCAGGAGTACCTATTGAAATGGACTAAGGTTAATAACTAGATTAATATATTAGTCATGAAGAGATTTTCTAGCTACAGGCAATCCCGTTACCTGGGCGCGCCTGGGATCTGTAGCCTGCCGTCGAGTAGGGCACATTTCTAGCACACTGTCATGTGTTGCACCTTTCAAGCTACCTAAGGGTACATGCGTTCCCTGGACGATGTACCCACCTGAATTCAACCCTAATCTTTCGTTCTGGGTAACCTGGATGGTCTGCAGGGCTTATGGCTGTGGAATAATCTCATTGCATCTTGTTAGTAATTAGGCTTGTGACAACCCTAGTTAGTTAAAGTATCAAGCCGTAGTTCTTGCTTGGCCGTGAAATGATTGGATGGAGTCTAACCAGTCTAGTCTTGTCCTGATCCTGTTCCAGATTATTGAATGACCAGAATGCTTGTATTTATTTTACCGATAAACGGTGAGAAACCAAGCTCCGTTCAGACGAAGGGTTACAACCCCGGTCCTTGTTTGGTTTACGGGTTGTAACCTGGTTATCTGAATAGTTCTATGGTTATCTCGTCATATATCATCCTGATGTGTTTTCCTTATTTTTCCAGTTCTTACTTTTATTTATATCTTGTGCTGATTGCTGGTTTTAGTTCCTAAGTGAAGCTTCCTTTGTGGCACTTGCTCTTTCTGGGATCTGACCCAGCTGGTTTTGTATGGCCAGATTTTGGAGCAGCTCCAGAGGATCTACCGCTTTTCCAGCTCGATGGTGAACACCAGACGTAACCCGGGCAACGAGTGGGTTTATTTTTGATCTTCCGCTTTATTGTAAAAATATCCTTTTGAGGCGTTTAGCCGACGAGCACCTGTTTAGCTCGATTGCACTTACTTACTGTCTGCCTACGGGCTGTAACATGATTGACAGATCCTAGGGTTGATCATGTATGATTAAACTCTTGCTAGTCCTCACATTTTGTAACGACTAGCTTCATGATCAGCTGAATATGTAATATTTGGGACGCCTTATTATTGTATATTCAATGATCATACATCTTGTAACATTTATTTACTTGCTTGTGATTGAGACACTAGGCTTGTTCATGACCATAGGAGACTGTTGGCTTGTAGTAAACCCTCATGTATCTAGACAGCCGTGACCGTATAGCGAGATGGAATATTCCATTTCAAAATACGTTTGTCACGACCCGATCCCAAATAATTGGATCGAACCGGATCATGCCCAGCCTGCACCGTTGTTGAGATGGCGGCAGTAAGCTGTTCAATAGCAGATAACCATACAACAACACTATATTTGTCACAACTCAAAATTCGAAAATAAAACTTTATTAAACTTTTACAATGAAATAAAAGATACAACTTAAACCATTTTTTTTACATACATCATGAATAAAAGAAAACTCTAGGCAAACAGCTCAGCAATCTCGAATTTCTCATCTTGGGATCGCGTAACAAAGCCTCATCAGTGATACCTAAAATGTTGGGTCTCCAGTCAGGAGGGAGCAAAGTACAATTCATGCTAATCTTGACAATTAATTTAACAATAAAATCATGCACTTTTAAACAGTTTGAAGATGAACAGTTTTGAAACAATACAGTACAGTGATGTGAATAGGCAATGTATATGACCGGCTTGGGTTACAGTAGTATCTAGCGATACGGTATGGCTTGTCCCCGTGTGAAGAGGGGAAAGCTAATACAGTCAGTTACAGTAATTTGGATGTGGTCATAAACATTACTCTACTCCCCCAGTCCCCAACAGTACAGTCAATACTCCCGAAGGAGTTCGTGTTTGAACAGTGGTTTAAAATTGCAGTGAAGTGATTATTAAATAATTGTAATCAACATAAATGTACTTGCCTTTGTTATTGTGACTGGATCGAGAGTCTGTACCGAGGAACTAGGTCAAACACTTCCCCGAAATCCTACATTTGAGATTCCAGACTTAGAAACAATATTCAACCCATATCTAGATGTGCTAGTTACAATCTCTAGTAGTAATGTCCTAATCAAGTTTTAAGTTGTATTAATCTACAGCTAACGATTACGTCGCAACTATGTGCGTTGATTAAGCCGGTTAATTGAATTATTTGGAAATATACGAGAATCAATTACAATTTGGAAAACTTTGTGTTTTGTAATATATTTATAAAAATACAATTTCTTTTAGCGATAAACCGTGAATTAATAATATTTTATTCATTTTAGCCAAACTCGTAATTAAGCCGTAAATTACGACCTATCTACGAATATGAAATCAATCCAAAATCCACCCAAATCACATCCACCAGAAAAAAAAAGAAAAGAAAATAACTACACTACACAAATACATGGACACAGCTACTGGTCCTAGGGTGGGCTTATGCCCGATACATCTTCCTTTTACATTAAATAAGAAAATGACTGAATTATTAAATAAAATGCAGAATTTAAATGACTATAATATTTAGCCTAAAAATAAAATAATAAATAAAAGAAAACTAGGAGTCTCAGACTCGGTCCTTTTCCTCAAAATTCGGTTTATGCCTCAACGTCCGGTCGGACCGGTGCGTTTGCATTTCGCCGGGGCCCACAGACCGGTACGGTCGTCGCCCGAAAAATCAGTTTAGAAATTCATTTTCGAAAGCCAATTTTGAAATCAATATAAATATAGTTTTTGTAAAAATTTGGGCAGCACTTCCTCTATTTCGGGTCAAACCTAAAACTGGGAAATGCGCCACGGAAAACCTGCAATTATTCCAAACCAGGGAAAACCCATTTGTATAGAAAATATATCACAGAACCAAATCCGAAACCATACCGGAAATCCCGTTTTATCCAAAACAAAACCACAGCAACACAATCTCACAGACAAACGTCACCCAAGTGCTAAACGTAGCTAACGGAAAATTATAACGCAGCTATCCGGATTCCCGAGAGGGAACCGGGGGACCGATCTATCATCATCGACTCACGGGAGGGACGAACTACTCTGATTAACAGAAATTACCAAATTCCGTTGGCGGGGAGCCGCGGGAAAAATCTCGGGAAAGAAATCCGAACTAAGTCGGCAGCAGGTAGAAGTTCCGAACCGCGGGAAAGTCCACGGACAGCGGGAAATCCACGGGAAAGGTGCTGGACAGCAGCGAATGGCCGCGAAAACGCTGACAGCGGCGGAGGCGGGGGTTTGCTGGCCTCGGGGACAGCGGCGGACAGAGCCGCGGACAGCGGCGCCGGCTAGGGCGCGGGATCGGCGCGGATCCGACCTCGGCACGGCGGCAGAGCCGCGGGGAGGGTCGCGAGCTCGGGGGAAAGCTCGGCGAACGGATCCCGGCGGGGATGGCGGCTCGAAAAGGGCCTCGGGATGGCCGCGGAGGGACGGCGGACGGCTCGGGGCACGTCGGAGGCGCGGGGCCTCGGCGGACGGCGGCGGATGCCGCGGGAGGAGGCGCTCGCGGGAGGAGCACCGCCGCTGCGGGCGGTCGGGAAACGGGAGGTCACACGCGCGGAGAGATGCGCGGATCTGGCCTCGGCCGGCGGGGAGGAAGCTGCGCGCGGGGCGCGGGGTGGCAGCGGCTTCCGGGGACGGCGACGCCGGAGAGGGCTTCGCCGGAGGCTGGCCGGGCCGCGGGGGAGGGGGCCGCGGTGGGCGCGAACGGCGGGGAGCCGTGCGCTGGGTCGGCGCCGAGCTCGGGTGGAGATGGTTTTCTTCTCTGATCCAGAGAGAGAAAAAAAATGGAAGAGAGAGATATAGCTTGAGATCTGAGAATAAAGAGAGGAAGAGAGTTTAAAGGAATTGGTGGTGGTGGGGTGGGGATGTTCTGTGCTTCTCTGGAGTATAAGGGGAAGTGGAGGATAAGGGGAGTTACGGAAATGAAGGGGTTTGAGGAGTTATAAGGTGGAGTTGGGGGTTTAGAATAGGAAGGGACTAAGTAATGGTTTACCATTTCTGTGATGGAGTGCTGGTCCTACGGGACCAGCCAACATTTAATTAAATTTTTTTTTTTTTTTAAAAAGATCAAACCAAAATAATCAGAATTGAGAAAGAAGGAAACGGGCTCAGGCCTGGGTCTGGGCTCGGACTCGGGTCTGGGTTTGGAATCCAAAAATCCATGTTAAAATAATTTTGAAGTTATTTTCCACTCATAATAATAATAATAATAATAATAATAATATTTTTGAAATATTAAAGAAAACACTATTTAATAATTATTAACAAAATAATGGGTTTCATAATCTTCCCTCCTTAGAAAATTTCGTCCTCGAAATTTAAAGTAAGGTAGGAAAGACAAACATGTACGGGTACTGCGCCCGTAACTCAGGTTCAACTATAAGGATTTCCAAGGCAGTCGTGGATGAGACGGTTTAGGGACAAGTTTTATTTATGATATTATCCACGCAGAAAAAAAATACAAAGGCGAACCAAAGTACACGAGGTTGATCAGACCATCATGCACCGGTCCTGATTAGACAATATGTTAGTGGGTGCACCCAATAAAATACCGTCATGATCAAGCTTGACAAAAAGATAGCTTGCAAAACTAGGCTAATTTAGCAGCATTGGTCAAATTTAGAACGGGGAAAGAAAAGATAAGGAATAAGAGTTTAAATGATGGCTCAAATTCTGATCTTCTTCTTACCTCTGACTAGGCTTGCAACTGGTTTCTCTGGCACTGAAAGGTTGATTCCAATATTTAGTTCTGAATTATCCAAATTGTGACTCGGATCCGAAATGTAACGTCTGAGCTGTGACGTAGAAAACGTTGCACACTCCCAAGATTAGCTGGTAGAGCTAACTGGTATGCTACTTCCAACTTGTCTTAAACTTCAAATGGCCTGATGTATCTGGCCTCAATTTCCGGCTCCGTCAAAACTGATTGTTCCTCTGGTAGGAAAACTTCACCAAATGCAATTTGGTCTTCCCAAAACCTACCAAATTCCGAGACGCAACATCTCAAACATCTTCAAGCGTCTGGATTGACCTCTCTGATTGTTTGTCCCGCGGTACTCCATGAATCCGGTAGATGTGCTTCCCGTACAATGCTGCCCACTTCTTAGTGGATAAACCAACTTGAAGGAAATTAAAGTGTGCTGACTTAGTCAGTCGGTTTATTATAATCCAATTGGTGCCCTTCCCTCCTTGGGAACAAGGCAATCCTTACTCAAAGTTCATTGTTATATGCTTCTACTTCCACTCCGAATTGTCTAGCGGCTCCATCAAACTTGTTGTCTTCTTGCTAATTTCCTCATGTTGACAAACTCACATCTAATCCCATACCTGGAATCGTCCTTCCTTATTCCATAACACCAATCAATGGAGGTATATTTCGATACATCTTATTATCTCCTGAATTTATGGAATACTGCGACTGGTTCATTTCTTTCATCAACTCGTTCCTCTGTTTGTCAGCCGATACACAAAGTCTCGTACCATTCTTCAGAGTTCCACTGCTGATCAATTTAGAAACCCTCAAGTGTTCCAGCCAACACTTGATCTCTAAGCCTGCAAAGTGCCTCGTTTTGAAACTACGTCCTCTTGATTTTTGTCCATCAGCCTCGAACTTCATCAATACTGAATCAGCATCCAGCTCCGTCCTTCTATCTCCAGGTAGTATAACCTCCAGTCCAAACTTTTCGATGTCTTCTAGCAGGTGCCACTCCTTGGCTAAGAACTTCGCCATCAGTATCGACCACGTACATCAGTGACCACATTAGCCTTACCTGAATAGTACTGCAGGTTGATGTCGAAATCCTTCATCTGCTTCAACCATCTTCTTAGTCTAACATTCAGCCCTTCCTGAGTGAAGACATATTTCAGACTTTTGTAGTCCGTATAAATTTTCACTCCCTTTCCATAAAAATCATGCTTCCATAGCTTCAAAGTAAAGATAATTGCAGCAATTCAAATTAGGTGTGGGATGATTCTTCTCATGAGTCTGTAGTTGCCTACATGTGTAAGCAATTACTTTCCCATGTTGTTGAAGAACGCAGCCCAGTCCTTTTCCAGAGACATTACTGTAAATTGAGAAACCACCGGTTCCTGCGGGTAGCGCAAGGATTGGTGTAGTGGTAAGTCTCTTCTTCAGCTCCTCAATGCCGTCTGGCAAACTTTCGTTCAGATGAACTCTTCATTCTTCCAAGTGAGCTTCGTCATCGGCTCAGCAATCTTGGCGAAATCCTTCACGAACTTATGATAGTAGCAGGCCAAGTTCAAGGATCTTTCGAATTGAACTTGGGGTATACCACTCTTCAACAACAGCTATCTTCCATCGAAATTTCTTCTCTTAACAACATGCCCAAAAGTCTACCTTGTCAACAACCCACGTTCAGATAACTTACCAAAAACTTTTTTTTTTCCTCAAAGTTTCCAAAACTTCCTCAGGTGTTCTTCATGCTCTTCTTCAATCTTCAAATTTATCCAAATGTTATCTATGGAGGAGATAAACTGATTCATATACTCATGAAAAAATCTCTGTTCATGAAATTCATGAACATAGCAGGAGCATTTGTCAGTCTAACGTCCTGACCACAGAAAACTACACATACTTGATGTTTGAACGCCGTCTTTGGAAATGTCCTCTTTCCTGACTTTGGTTTGATGGTAGTCAAATCTTAAATCAAACTTCAAAACACCCTAACTTCACACAAACAGATCAAACAGATCCTCGATCCGGGCAGAGGGTACTTGTTCTTTAGTGTCGATAATTTGATGCACATCCATTGTTCCATCCTTCTGGGGCATATACAAGATAGATGCTCCTAAGGTAAAGTTCCACTCTGAATAAATCCTAAAGCCTTCAGTTCATCGATCTGGTCCTTCATCTTCTATGATCTTCGAGTCTGAATCATGCCTTATTGTAAGGGGCAGGGTCTGCTGGATAGGAAGAGGGTCCTTAGATTGTGGCCTAACAGGTGTTGCTGGCCTATGAGCTCTGGCTTGATAAACAGATAAGGGCAGTCCTTTACCCGATGTTCAGCAGATCCACATGCCAAACATTGTCCCAATCTCTTGCGACAACTAACGGTCTAATGACCAGGCCTCTTGCAGTAGTTACAAGCCCATAGCTTCTTACGACAAGGCTGCCGGAAGTAGAGTATTTGATGGGACCCAAATATCTTCAGGGGTATCCTTCCTAGGACAAAAGTTCTGCTCTAACTTGGTTGGAGATAACTAAGGCTACATCATTGACGTTCTTCATGTCTTCTCTCGTGATATTCTTCTGTTCCTGCTGGGCTTTATCTTGAGTTTTCTGGAACTCCAGGATTTCTTGAAATAGGACAACCATTTGGAAGATGATTGCTAGTACTAGTGGAGCAACAAAAATGAATACTCCACCAAGGAAATGCAATTCAGTTTGAGATGAGGTAGGATTCGCCAGTGTAGAAAAAAACTTCACTGGATGCATTATGGGGACGGTCAATCAGCCACAAGGGAAAGGACCCTGGGCTTGGTTGAGGAGATGGGGTATGATCTGGAGATGACACCTCATCGCCAGCAGGATTTGGTCAACGGTCATTCTCTGGAAGGTTTAGGATGCATACATAAGCAAGGTATCCTACCAGTCTATAATCAAACAAAAATATTTATTTATAATATATTTCGGTCCTATGTTGTGACAAATTGATGTTCTAGTGTTCTAATTGTTTCTAGGTATGTTTTCCTAAGTTGTTGTTCTGACCTGCATGGGCCACCACTAAAAACATGTCACGACCCGATCCCAAATAATTGGATCGAACCGGATCATGCCCAGCCTGCACCGTTGTTGAGACGGCGGCAGTAAGCTGTTCAGTAGCAGATAACCATACAACAACACTATATTTGTCACAACTCAAAATTCGAAAATAAAACTTTATTAAACTTTTACAATGAAATAAAAGATACAACTTAAACCATTTTTTTTTACATACATCATGAATAAAAGAAAACTCTAGGCAAACAGCTCAGCAATCTCGAATTCCTCATCTTGGGATCGCGTAACAAAGCCTCATCAGTGATACCTAAAATGTTGGGTCTCCAGTCAGGAGGGAGCAAAGTACAATTCATGCTAATCTTGACAATTAATTTAACAATAAAATCATGCACTTTTAAACAGTTTGAAGATGAACAGTTTTGAAACAATACAGTACAGTGATGTGAATAGGCAATGTATATGACCGGCTTGGGTTACAGTAGTATCTAGCGATACGGTATGGCTTGTCCCCGTGTGAAGAGGGGAAAGCTAATACAGTCAGTTACAGTAATTTGGATGTGGTCATAAACATTACTCTACTCCCCCAGTCCCCAACAGTACAGTCAATACTCCCGAAGGAGTTCGTGTTTGAACAGTGGTTTAAAATTGCAGTGAAGTGATTATTAAATAATTGTAATCAACATAAATGTACTTGCCTTTGTTATTGTGACTGGATCGAGAGTCTGTACCGAGGAACTAGGTCAAACACTTCCCCGAAATCCTACATTTGAGATTCCAGACTTAGAAACAATATTCAACCCATATCTAGATGTGCTAGTTACAATCTCTAGTAGTAATGTCCTAATCAAGTTTTAAGTTGTATTAATCTACAGCTAACGATTACGTCGCAACTATGTGCGTTGATTAAGCCGGTTAATTGAATTATTTGGAAATATACGAGAATCAATTACAATTTGGAAAACTTTGTGTTTTGTAATATATTTATAAAAATACAATTTCTTTTAGCGATAAACCGTGAATTAATAATATTTTATTCATTTTAGCTAAACTCGTAATTAAGCCGTAAATTACGACCTATCTACGAATATGAAATCAATCCAAAATCCACCCAAATCACATCCACCAGAAAAAAAAAAGAAAAGAAAATAACTACACTACACAAATACATGGACACAGCTACTGGTCCTAGGGTGGGCTTATGCCCGATACATCTTCCTTTTACATTAAATAAGAAAATGACTGAATTATTAAATAAAATGCAGAATTTAAATGACTATAATATTTAGCCTAAAAATAAAATAATAAATAAAAGAAAACTAGGAGTCTCAGACTCGGTCCTTTTCCTCAAAATTCGGTTTATGCCTCAACGTCCGGTCGGACCGGTGCGTTTGCATTTCGCCGGGGCCCACAGACCGGTACGGTCGTCGCCCGAAAAATCAGTTTAGAAATTCATTTTCGAAAGCCAATTTTGAAATCAATATAAATATAGTTTTTGTAAAAATTTGGGCAGCACTTCCTCTATTTCGGGTCAAACCCAAAACTGGGAAATGCGCCACGGAAAACCTACAATTATTCCAAACCAGGGAAAACCCATTTGTATAGAAAATATATCACAGAACCAAATCCGAAACCATACCGAAAATCCCGTTTTATCCAAAACAAAACCACAGCAACACAATCTCACAGACAAACGTCACCCAAGTGCTAAACGTAGCTAACGGAAAATTATAACGCAGCTATCCGGATTCCCGAGAGGGAACCGGGGGACCGATCTATCATCATCGACTCACGGGAGGGACGAACTACTCTGATTAACAGAAATTACCAAATTCCGTTGGCGGGGAGCCGCGGGAAAAATCTCGGGAAAGAAATCCGAACTAAGTCGGCAGCAGGTAGAAGTTCCGAACCGCGGGAAAGTCCACGGACAGCGGGAAATCCACGGGAAAGGTGCTGGACAGCAGCGAATGGCCGCGAAAACGCTGACAGCGGCGGAGGCGGGGGTTTGCTGGCCTCGGGGACAGCGGCGGACAGAGCCGCGGACAGCGGCGCCGGCTAGGGCGCGGGATCGGCGCGGATCCGACCTCGGCACGGCGGCAGAGCCGCGGGGAGGGTCGCGAGCTCGGGGGAAAGCTCGGCGAACGGATCCCGGCGGGGATGGCGGCTTGGGAAGGGGCTCGGGATGGCCGCGGAGGGACGGCGGACGGCTCGGGGCACGCCGGAGGCGCGGGGCGTCGGCGGACGGCGGCGGATGCCGCGAGAGGAGGCGCTCGCGGGAGGAGCACCGCCGCTGCGGGCGGTCGGGAAACGGGAGGTCACACGCGCGAAGAGATGCGCGGATCTGGCCTCGGCCGGCGGGGAGGAAGCTGCGCGCGGGGCGCGGGGTGGCAGCGGCTTCCAGGGACGGCGACGCCGGAGAGGGCTTCGCCGGAGGCTGGCCGGGCCGTGGGGGAGGGGGCCGCGGTGGGCGCGAACGGCGGGGAGCCGCGCGCTGGGTCGGCGCCAAGCTCGGGTGGAGATGGTTTCTTCTCTGATCCAGAGAGAGAAAAAAAATGGAAGAGAGAGATATAGCTTGAGATCTGAGAATAAAGAGAGGAAGAGAGTTTAAAGGAATTGGTGGTGGTGGGGTGGGGATGTTCTGTGCTTCTCTGGAGTATAAGGGGAAGTGGAGGATAAGGGGAGTTACGGAAATGAAGGGGTTTGAGGAGTTATAAGGTGGAGTTGGGGGTTTAGAATAGGAAGGGACTAAGTAATGGTTTACCATTTCTGTGATGGAGTGCTGGTCCTACGGGACCAGCCAACATTTAATTAAATTTTTTTTTTTTTTAAAAAGATCAAACCAAAATAATCAGAATTGAGAAAGAAGGAAACGGGCTCAGGCCTGGGTCTGGGCTCGGACTCGGGTCTGGGTTTGGAATCCAAAAATCTATGTTAAAATAATTTTGAAGTTATTTTCCACTCATAATAATAATAATAATAATAATAATAATAATATTTTTGAAATATTAAAGAAAACACTATTTAATAATTATTAACAAAATAATGGGTTTCACAACGTAGCTGGCTATGTCTGCCCCCGCTCTCCAGTATTCTGGTTCTGGGGCATGACAGACATGCAGAGGTGACACGTGCGGCAGAGGAGAGACGAAAGTTGAATGCCGGAGTTGGACAATTCGGCATGGATTATCATTTGTCCTTGGGCCGGACTCGGGTGGACGCATAGTCCAAGCTTGTATCGGTCGGGCCTCGGGCCGGGCTCGGGCGGACGGATGCATAGCCCAAGCCCGGCCCTATACTAATATGGATCGGGCCGGGCTACCCTAATGATCAGGGCTCTATCGGGCTTTGGCCCATCGGGTCGGGCGGGTTTTTCGGACGCCCTATGGACTTCCGGCCAAATGATGATCCCTAGTTATTATGTTGATCGCCTATTTGATTTGGATTTGAATTCGTATGATTTGAATTATTTGATAATATAGAATAATACTTTAAATTATTATTATTGTAATCACTGTAGGATTTCAATTAGATTGAATTATTTTAAATTTAAATTTGATTTAAATTTAAGTGAAGATTTATCCTTTGGAAATTCTAATCCTATTGGAATCATGTCTATATTATTTAGACCATTTCTTATTTGAATTAATCCTAATCGTATCCAAATTAGATAATCCTAATCATATCCTTAGTGAATTAAAGTCATATCCTAATTAACTAATTGCTAGCTATTATATAAATCTATCCAATCAATGAAATAAAATCATCTCTCATACCTTCATTTTCAAAATGTCACTCTGTTTTTGTCCTAACTAGTCCAAATTCGTCATAAATTCAGCCTCCTTTTTCAAAGGCTGTATCAACTTCCAAGGACCATAACTCCCAAATTTGGACTCCGTTTGACCTCCAATTTTTTGTTAGAAGTGTATCGAGGTTAGTTCTCCGAATATCTAATTTGTTTTCTATAATTTTGTGTATGAATTTCTGGATAATTATTTGAGCGTCGGTCGTCCAAAATATTGATGCGTCGTACGATTTTCGAGATTTTGAGATATCCCAAACTCCGATTTGCGATGCGTTTGAAGTTTTGGAAAGCTGACATGAAGTTCTACAACATATTAAATTTCTAGAATTTAATAAAATTATTTTATAATCTTTTTAAATTATAGAACTATAGATGACTAGTGAACCGAATCGACGACTTTGGATTTTCTCTATATTGGTCTTGTCTTTGAATCATTGGATGTTATGGATCTTAACATAAATATCTCTTCAGGACCAATTATGAATATAGCTTTTGGTCTATTTCCTGTCGATATGCTCAGTGTCACCCATTGACTCCAATAAATTCCTGGCAAGTACATTACACTGGTTACTTTCAATTCTTAATAGTTTCTATGATACATATTTTATATATACCTTACATGATACATGACTCTCGACAACGAGTATGGATTCATATTCATGATTATTGAGTTTCGTGATTTACGTTATTTATTGTGTTTTCGTAACTTACATTTCTTGATTATCGTGTATCATAATTTTTGTGTCGTGACATGAATCCATGAGTCGGGTGGGAAAATATATTAATAGACATGTAAACGGCAACCCATACGTGAAGTGTACGAGCGCTATTGTTCTTGTTTGGACACGAGGGAGTTACCCCTAGCCGTTTACATGTCGAAAGTAGTATTTTAAAACACTTAGTTAGATGTCTTATTGCCATGTTTGTATGTTCCCTTCTAGTTGACATGCCATGATAGTCTTGTTTACATGTTCTTTTCTAGTTGTTTGTCATGATTGTCTTGTTTACTGTTTTCTCTACTTGTCATACCATGTCACCGTGTATATCATATGCTATTTCTGTTTTATAGTTTCTATTATGTCTTGAATAGTTTGCCATGTATATAGTTGTTCCATTCCTGACTGAAAACCATTTTTCAGATTAGTCGTTTGTCATGCATTTGATCATTGGGAAAGATATGGGTATATGCCGAGGTTGACTCTAAAGGAATAGTTAGATAGATTTGATCATCAAGTTTAAATTTATTGTATTAGATTTTGTGAGACATTATTTTTTATTAAATGTAATCTTTGAAGTTGTAAATGATTTAGTCATTGTGAATGAGCAAATAAAGACATTATTTTATGAGAACTTATTTATTGCGGGCAAAACAACGTTCTACCGCCGATAGCGCGGCGTAGGTTGGACTTGGACACGCACTCGTATCCCGAAAAATGGGTGCAGGTCGTGACATTATGGACTAGGAAATTATGTTCGGAATAGACTTTTGGTCATAGCATGTTTAGACACATGGATAAGTTCTAGGGCCCAACTCACCTATTGTTCCTTAAAGCCTTTTAGTAGCCGAATGACATGCATAGGAGTCTATTAGGAGCTAGTGAAACCTAATTAATCCCACCCATTAGAACCCCTTTGTCGGCCACATATGGGAGGAGTCTCCTTCATTTTTCCATTCTCCAAAGTTTCTACACTATTCCTCTTTCTTCCCCCATTCTTCTTCCATGGTGTGCTAAGGAGTTGGGGAGCTCAAGGAGGCTTAGTGGAAGCTCTAGTAAGGAATTGGAAGCCACTTCTTCTTCCTCCTCCAAATTCGTAGGTCCTTGAGGGGGCACCATTCTTCATAGGTATAAACCTCTTTCTTCTCATTTTTATGGCTAAATTCGAAGTAAACTTGTAGGAGACCCCTCTAATGGCTATATCTAGCCTTCTGGGGGGGGGGGGGGGTAGCTACAAATTTATGACCACCAAATGTTTGATACAAGTCCCAAGGGGAATTTATGTCATGTTTTGGTGTAGGTTTGGTCCATGTGTCCTAATTATGGTATCGAAGGTTATGTCATAACACGATGTGGTACGCTTGGCCAATTGGAAAAAATTTTACATATAAATGTGTCTCTAAATGAGCTTGATAGTAATTATTGCTATTTTCACAT
>JANAVB010013962.1:0-17500 GCA_029216955.1 Iris pallida
CTATAATAATTGTTATTAAAATATTTTAGGTAAATTATATTTTCTAAAAGGTTTATATGAGGCTTGGCCTAACCTATATTGTAAAATATAATAAATTTCTAGATTTCAGTATTTAGTTAAAAGTATTTTTGACCTAAAAGGGTAGTTTCCAAATTTGTGAAATAATTTACTAGTCTTTTCAAATATTTATTATTACTATTAATTTTTATAAGATATATTTTTACCTAGAATCCTATTTGGACAAACTGGAGTTTTGCCTAAAAACGGTTTTATTACTATTATTTTTTTCAAGCATTTATTTAAAAACTATTTTTAAGCCAATAAGAAATATTTTCAAGCATTATAATTTTCTTTTATATATATTTATCCAATTTTCCTTGATTATCCTCTTATCCATAATTAATCCCATTACTCCTATTCCCTCGCCAATTCAAGATACCTTATGTCCACCTTAACTAATTTGACCCTTCTGGACCCAATGGAACTGTCCGTGCCACCATCCGAGGTCACCTTGTATAGTTGTTACACCAAAGTCGCAGTTCGTGCCACCTCGATCATCGCGGCACACCGGGCGTCCTACCAGGCAAGATACCTTGCCACCTTACTTTGTGATTACTTTACTTTATTTTTCAGTTATTATTTTCAGTTTCATATAATTGTTCTATTTTTTATATCACTGTACGTCCGAGTCACACTTGGTACAAGCGACTATATCGGTCGTCATAATGGCTTTTAAATTATTTTGCATTAACTTAGCTTAGTGACCACCCATTGGGTAATGAGGTATTGGTATATCTCATACGGCCTTGACACATACTTTACCACGTATTGTGAGTCACATATAGGATACGTACTCGCGTAGTCGGCCAGCCACCGATACGTATGAGGCGTACGACGGTTAGGAGTAACTGCCAATAGAATTGCATGCTAGTGGACTTGGCAGTTACTAGAGGTTCATATGAGTCATGGATGTGACTACAGTAGGCATTAGGAGGGAAAAACTGTTCCTTGATGTATGGGCCACATTTACATACTGCTATTGTACCTGAAGCTCCGTTGGAGACGCAGGTTCCCTATTGTACTGATTCCCTCTGACGTTCAGGGAATGTTATGGACTTTTCTTACTGATTTTCTCTGACGTTCGCCGAACATTATGGACGGATTGTACTGATTTCCGATGAGAGGGACGATGCCACTGCTATACAGCCCGAGTGCCCACATGTGAAGGATTGTTCTTATTGCATATTCACTATAGTACGGTTAGGTACCCTATTGCATACATCCCTTATTTTCTATTATATATTACAGTTTATATGGCATGGTGTTTCTTGTATCTTGTTACGTCCCTCTGAGGACCTGGTTATCTCTCCAGGTGTGTGCTCTTGTCTTTCGCAGGTGTTCTAGCTCTAGTCGTGGTCATCGCTATTTCTTCGAAGATGATTACCCTTTGATCGTCTTCGCTTCGCTCGCCAAAATCATTCTTTTGTATATCTTGTATTTCTTTTCATAGTTGGTAGTGGATTTGTCTCGCCCAACTACATGTACCAAAGATAATTCATTATCATTATATGATATCTTTTATTCATTTATTTTTGTGTGGATGAGATTAGTTATGTGCATTTTACAGCTTACGTATATTTATTATACGGCTGGCATGTCTACGTTCCTAGTCCTACGTATTTTGGGACTAGGGCGTTACATATTTTTGTGGTGGCCCATGCAGGTCAAGATAAATTATTTGGTTACTTTACCGTACCAAGCAAGCCTGCGTATAGGATTAGAAGTCTAGGATCTCATCCACACACTTGACCTCTTTCCTCGATCCCTATTCAAATTACCGTTCGACTCATCATTTGCATCTTGCTTGATTCCTCCTATCATTATTCTTATCTTCCCTTCGTGCTTGCTAGAGATTGACCCTACTAGTTAGATGTCCCAAACACCCTTAGCTTAATTCTTTAAGTTGGGTAGAATACCCCACGTCCTGACACCCCTTGACTATTAAGGGAATACAAATAGTTATTTAGACCATAGAGACTAGGGGAATTTAACCCATTTGGTCAACCAAGCCTTGGTCAATAAAACCGTAGAATGATGGTATAGGAACAAATAAGACTTAGATCCTTATGACCAGGGGTGAGCATTATTCGGTTTTGGACCGAAAACTGAACCGAATCGAACCGAATAAGAGGTTCGGTTCGGTTTTAAAAAATTCGGTTCGGTTTTGGTTTTGAAAATACTAAATTTTCTTATTCGGTTTCGGTTTTGGGTTTCGGTCCAAAACCGAAAACCGAATAAGAAAATTTAATTAATTTATAATATATATATATATATATATTATAATATATATATATATATATATATATATATATATATATATATATATATATATATATATATATATATATATATATGCGTGTGTGTGTGTGTGTACTATATATATAAGTATTAATATATATAGGTACATACTAAATATATATAGGTATATACTAAATATGTCTATGTATATTTAGTTACTATATATATTAACAAAAAAAGCTCAAAAAATAAAAAAATATGAATAAACCGAATAAACCGAAAACCGAACCGATTTAATTCGGTTCGGTTTGATTCGGTTTTGGGCCAATTCGTTTGGTTTCGATTAAACTTGAAAATTCTCATCCATGACTGCCTTGAAAATTCTTTTTAGAAATTATTCGGTCGCCTTTGAACCCTTTATCGCTTTCGTCTTCCTCCATTATAGAAGGACGAAATCCCTCATGCCGAGTATCCCCTTTAGTTGCCCGAACACTTATGACCACTGTAATCAACCATTACCAACCCGTGGCTATATCATCATTTGAATAATCCCAACCATTCTCCTATTTTCATGCCTTCGACCTAAACGTCCACTACTACCTCTCCTAAAGACTCTAGAAATTAATTCCCTTTGATCTACTCAATTCGTGTTATCACGATTTCATTGCCTTAACTAGCAACCCTCCATATCCATCACAATTTTCGAATTTATTAAATTCATGACCTACTAAATGCTAGTTTATGTTAAGGCGTTGTTTCTTTGTCTCGCCCGAAGACTTGTCATATTTTCATTACCGATATACCCCTTGTACCTTCTCACCCCCTACTTATTGTTAATTTCGAGGACGAAATTCTTTTAAGTTGGGTAGGATGTAAAACCCCTAAATTTTTACTATTTTTTTATTTGGTACTGATTTTTTTATTTTTATTTATATGTCGCGTAGTTGCATTGTACGTCGTGCGCGAAATTTTTTTCGAAATTGCTCGACGAGTGCGAATATCTACGAGCGTACATATTTTAGAAAAATATTTTTCTATTTTATAGTTTCAAATTAATATATGTAATATTATTTTAGCTATCATACCAACATTTCCAAGTCCGCTATTTTATTTATAAAATGTCTTTCGTAAAAACAGTTATTAATAATAAATAATATTCTTCGTGCATATATATATATTTCATAAATATTTTATTAAATTTATTTTAAATAATAATGTATTTTTGAAATTATTATTATAGTATTTTTGGAAAACATATTTGAAATTATTGTGGCGATTTAAATCTTGATTGGATTTATGGATATATTTAAATAGTTAAATTAATATCTATAATTGAAATATGATTTATCTTATTAAACTAAAAGATGGAATTTAATTAGATTTAAATTGGATTTTGATTTGTATTTGGATTTGATTGATTTTAAATTTATTAGTAGCGAATTATCTAATTGGGTTTAAATCGTAATCCTTATCCAAGTGGGAATTCCCACCTCCTATATAAGGAGAGGTACTCCTCCACATAAATATTCCATAAATTACTTCATCCTCCACAAACAAACGTGAGTACATCGTGTCTGTGTCCACCTTCCCATCCACTATTCTCTTCTTTTACATATATATATTTTCGTCCCATGTCCGACAACTCGAACATCCTTCCCCGTCGTGTCAGACACACCCGACACGACACCACCCTAACCCGCAAATACATATCCAAAATCCTAAGACCTACGACCTCTCCTCACGACCCAAGACCTCCACCATTTCCGTCGATACGGCCGACCACCCCGTCACCCTGGCCGTGCCCGGCTCCAGCAAACCCAAACCCGACAGCTTCCAATCACCACCACCCGGACTGCCCGACACTCCGGCCACGTCCTGCCAACCACCACCCACTGCCCCGTCAACCCGACCACACACCCTGACCTCCACACACCCACAGTAGCACCACTACCACGCCTTGGCCCCAACTGCAACTACCACTCCTTGTCGTGGTCCTCCACCGACCATCGCCACCATCGCGTAGGCAAAACCAACCACTGCCTCCGGAGTGGTCCCTCTGACCCCGACTTCCCATCTCCGACCAGTCTCCCTCCTTTGCCGATACACCACCAACCAAGACTCCACCGCCACCAAGACCCAGCCAACAGAACCACACCATCATCCCTCTAACCTCCATATCACACCACCATCAGCGTTCCAACATCGCCGCCGGACACTGTGACCGATGCCACTAACCGCCACAACCCAATAACCATCATCACCATCACCACCGCCCAAAAAAAGGAAAAACTCAAACCTCACCTGACCGCCGGCCGCCAAGCCCATCCGCCGCCTCCCTCTGGTACCGCGACCGCCGATGACTCCCTTGCGCACCGCTCCGCCCTAGCGTCCTCATCCGACGACCCGTCGCCGCCCCAGTCCCGCGTGACCGCCACCAAGTGCCGTCGCGCTTTACCGCACCGTCCGCCGACGAAACCCTCACCTTCCGAGGAAACCCTCCGTTCTGCCGCCGTCGTGCCCGAGCCCCATCGCCTCCCGCTGCATCGCCTCGGTTTGTCGCTCACCTCCCGACCCCTCTCCGCCGCTTCTCTCTTTCCTCCTTAATCCGCCCCGCCAGGTCCATCCACCACCGCCCGGCGCCGGCGACTCCACTCCGGTCCCCGCTCGTCTCCGATCTCTCGCTCCTCTCCCTTCCTCGTCTGTCTCCTCCATTCTTCGGCTGACTTCTTTCCTTTTTAAAAACTAAATGGAAGGGGTGAGAACATAATAGTACTGCTGTGTTTTTTTATTTATTATATTTTTTTATTTATTGTTTTCATATTCCTTATAACTTTTGTATACTATATACATTATTTTGTTTAGTAGATGCTGTTTTGTTGTTTTAGTTTTGTTCCATTTTATTTTATTAAAAAATTATTTTCATTATTATTATTTTATGTTGTTGTTTATTTATTTATTAACAATGGAATAGTATGTTTCAGGATATGTTTATTTAATCATTAGTTTATTAATACCATAGGTGTTATCTTTACAAATTAACTAAATTTATGTATATATTTTGTATTGCTAAAAATAGTGTATAATTATTGTCATCATGTTTATTCTATCTTTATTATGGTTATTTTCTACTATAATAATTGTTATTAAAATATTTGTAGGTAAATTATATATTTTCTAAAAGGTTATATCATGAGGCTTGGCCTACACCTATATTGTAAAATATAAATTTCTAGATTATTCAGTATTTAGTTAAAAGTAATTTGACCCAAAAGGGTAGTTTCCAAATTTATGAAATAATTTACTAGTCTTTTCAAATATTTATTATTACTATTAATTTTTACTAATAAGATATAGTATTTTTACCTAGAAATCCTATTTGGACAAACTGGAGTTTTGCCTAAAAACGGTTTTATTATATTATTATTATTATTATTATTATTATTATATTATTATTTTCAAGCATTTATTTAAAAACTTTTTTAAGCCAATAAGAAATATTTTCAAGCATTATAAATTTCTTTTATATATTATTTATCCATTTTTCTTGATTATCCGCTTGTCCATAATTAATTCCATTACTCTATTCCCTCGCCAATTCAAGATATCTTATGTTCACCTTAACTAATTTGACCCTTCTGGACCCAATAGAACTGTCTATGCCACCACCCGAGGTCACCTTACATAGTTGTTACATCGAAGTCGCAGTTCGTGCTACCTCGATCATCGCGGCACATCGGGCATCCTACCAGGCAAGATACCTTGCCACCTTACTCTGTGATTACTTTACTTTATTTTTCAGTTATTTATTTTAATTTCAATATATTGTTCTATGTTTTATATCACTGTGCATTCGAGTCACACTTGGGTGCAAGCGACTATATCGGTCGTTCTAATTGCTTTTAAATTATTTTGCATTAACTTAGCTTAGTGACCACCCATTGGGTAATGAGATATTGGTATATCTCATACGGTCTTGACACATACTTTACCACGTATTGTGAGTCACATATAGGACACGTACTCGCGTAGTCGGCCTGCCACCGATACGTATGAGGCGTACGACGGTTAGGAGTAACTGCCAATAGAATTGCATGCTAATGGACTTGGCAGTTACTAGAGGTTCATATGAGTCATGGATGTGACTCCAGTAGGCATTGGGAGGGAAGAACTGTTCCTTGATGTATGGGCCATATTTACATACTGCTATATACCTGAAGCTCCGTTGGAGACGCAGGTTCACCCTATTGTACTGATTCCCTCTGACGTTCAGAAAACGTTATAGATGTTTTCTTACTGATTTCCTCTGACGTTCGCCAAACGTTATGGACGGATTCTACTGATTCCAGTGAGAGGGACGATGCCACTGCTATACAGCCCGAGTGCCCATATGTGAAGGATTGTTCTTTATTGCATATTCACTATAGTACGGTTAGGTACCCTATTGCATACATCCCTTATTTTATATTATATATCACAGTTTACATGACATGGTATTTTTTGTATCTTGTTACGTCCTCTGAGGACCTGGTTATCTCTCCAGGTGTGTGCTCTTGTCTTTCGCAGGTGTTCTAGCTCTAGTCGTAGTCATCGATATTTATTCGAGGATGATTGCCCTTTGATCGTCTTCGCTTCGCTCGCTAAAATCATTCTTTTATTTGTATTTCTTTTCATAGTTGGTAGTGGATTTGTCTCCGCCCAACTACATGTACCAAAGATAATTCATTATCATTATATGATTTCCTTTATTCATTTATTTTTGTGTGGATGAGATTAGTTATGGTTCTACTGCATTTTACAGCTTACGTATATTTATTATACGGCTGGCATGTCTACGTTCCTAGTCCTACGTATTTTGGGACTGGGGCGTTACAGTGTGTTCATGTCTTCCGCAGGTATCCTAGCCGGGATCGTGGTCTTCTCGATTTATTCGAAGATGACGTGACTTGGTTCCTCCTTGCTACTTCCACTTAGTCCTTTTATATATCATGTACTTCTTCCTTTTTATTTTGGTTGGTAGTGGATGTGTCTCCACCCAACATACTGTACCAAGATAATTCATTATATGATATCTTTTATTTCCTTATTTGTGGATGAGATTAGTTAGTTGTGGTTTACTACATTTTACAGCTTATGTATACATACAAGGCCCCTGTACTTCGTATGTATACAGTTGACATGTCTACGTACTTAGTCCTACGTATTTAGGACTGGAGCGTTACATATTTTTGTGGTAGACCATGCATGTCAAGATAAATTATTTGGTTACCTTACCGTACCAAGCAAGCCTGCATATAGGATTACAGTCTAGGATCTCATCCACATACTTGACCTCCTTCTCGCTTGACTCCTCGAGTTGCATCTTGCTTGATCCCTTCTAACGTGATTCGTGCCCTTCTTTCGTGCTTGATAGAGATTAATAAGGTAACCCATACTAGGTGGACATGACGCATTGTTCCATCACCCTACTAGTTTAACTCTTGTAAGTTGGGTAGAATGCCTTATGACCTAGCAATCCCTTTGTCCTTGTGACCTATATTAGCAAGTTCACTTAGGTTCTAGAATTTAGAGGACCCTAACCCATCTAGCCAACCAAAGACTTGGACAAAAAGACTATAGGACGACTGTATAGATACCAACATAGGATATAACTTAGAGCCTTAAGGAGTTTGAACTAATTCTACTCTATTTCAATCTTAATCTCACGTGCCTATATTTTTACTATCTAGACTAATGATGCTAATGTAGCCTAGTTTTTGCAAGCTTAATTCTTTATCAAACTTGTTTATGACATATGCTATTGAGCGCTCACTAGCATATTGTCTAATCAGAACCGGTGCATGGTAGTCTGATCAACCGAGTGCACTTTGGTTCGATTTTCGTATATCATTCTACGTGGATTGAGACATAGTTAAACTTGGCCTCTAGAGTCTCATCTACGACTGCCTTGGCAATTCTTTTTTGAATTATTCTTGTCCCCTTTGAACCACGTATTTGTATTCGATAAACATCTTCTTCGAACCCTATATTGCTTTTGCCCTTCACCTAATTTAGAAGGACGAAGGTGCCTGTACTTAAATTTTCCTCTAACTATCCTATCTCTTATGACCATTAAACACAATATGACTGTATCTTCGTCTTAACTACTCGTCCCTTCCTCGACCTTCTATCGTGACCTTCTAATCACTCAAATTTAGGAGTGATTCTAATTGTTTCTGCCCTCAACCTACTCTCAAGATACCATATCTTCAAGATCTCTAATCTATTTTTCTCTTCATACAACACTATTCCTTACCGTATGTTATCTTGGTTAAACTTACCATTAATCATTTTCTTCTTGCATAAATTAGCCATATCCATGATTATTTTTGCCGTTATTGAAATCACGACTTACTAAATACAAGTTTGTGTTAAACATCGTCCATGATTTGATCGTATCGATATACCCTTGTACCATCTCAACCCCCTAATCATTCTTAATTTCGAGGACAAAATTCTTGTAAGTTGGGTAGGATGTAAAACTCCTAAATTTTTACTAGGATTTTAAAATTTTATTTGGTATTGATTTTTGTTTTCGAATTTGAATGTCGCGCGCAAAATTTCATTTTTATATTTGCTCGCCGAGTGCGAATATGTGCGAAGTACATATTTTAAAAATGCTTTATTTATGGATTTTTAAAAACATACAGTTCATTTCAATATTAGTATAGTAAATATTTATTTTGAAATAGAAATTTTTGTCGCACTAGTGACAATTTTTATTTAATTATACTGATTCAAAAATAATATATACATAGATATTTTTACTAGTTGAATGCTAAGTACACGAAATTTGATTCGTGTAGACGATTTAAAATTTCAAAATTTATTTATATAGATACTTTGAAATTATATTTATCAATTTAAATATAAGAAGAGGGTATGTTGTAATTATTTCCTATTTACATAATTATTATAATTTTCGAAATTATTTAATATTGATTAATTATTATTATAAAAAGATAATTTGAATTTAATTGTGATAATTAAAATGGTGATTTATTTTATATTTTAAATAGTTTCATTTAAATATGTATATTATTTGCTAGCGAGATACATGAAATTTATTCATGTATATACTTTTAAAATTTCCTTTTATTTATTTTTCTAAATTCATTAAAAAGTATCTTGAAGTCATTCCTATTAATATTAATTATGATTTTTAAAATTATGATATTATTATTATAAAAATATTTTTGAAAACTTTATGTAAATATGATAATTTAAATTAAGTTTTAAGTTATTAAATTTATTTAACTTATAGATATGAATTATCTAGATATGGATTCGGATCGGACTGTATTTGATTATATTAGTTTTGTATTAAATTTAAATTAAATAAAGGGATTATCAAAAGGGGTTTTAAATTGTCCTAATCCTTATCAAACCAGGATACCTCCACCCTATATATATAGGGGAACATTCAATTACTTTCTCCATAAAATTATCCATCTACAACCTAAACTAGTGCATCGTGTCCGTGTCCGTGCCTTTCCCCATCCACTATATTTTTTTTTTACAAATACAATGATTTTCTGCGTCCACATTCCGGACAGAATCCACCCCGTGTCGTGCCAGACACGTACAATCAAATTAACCACCTGTCGTCTTCCGATATCCAGTAACACCACACCCAGCCATCTCCTGCTAACTCCGACATCCCGTTCTCCTCAACCACGCTACCGCAACCAACCAAACTCATCCCCGTGCTCCTCTCTGCCATCTCCTTCGCCACCATCTCCGGCGAACCTGGCCACCAATGGCAACCTGTGTCCAGCCAACCTTCTCCGGCAGCAACCCCCGACTTTCCACCACGGGCCACAATGACCACCCGCACCCCCTGTCACCCGACAGACCCGGCCACTTCTCGGCCAAATTCCCCAATACCCACCGAGCACCACCACCATCAACCAAACATCAACGCCACCACCACCCAAGTTTAGTCGAACAAACAAAAACCAAACCAACCTTACCTCCGTCGTGCCACATCAGAGTGCCTCCACCACGAACTTCGACCCGTACCACCGTGTCTTCCGTGCGACCTCCGGTCTGGGCCGCTCCTCCGTAAGCCGCCGCGCGGATAGGTCGCCGTCCAGACCGCTCAGCCCTTGGCCTCCACCACTTGATCTGATCCGGAGCAGCCCCCTCCCGACGATCGGAGCCTCCTCGCCCCAGCGGCCGAGCTCCGCCATGCTCTGGCCCCATCCTGACCATTCCTCCTAGAACCCCACCGTCATCGCTATCCCAGCCACCGTTCTCTCCAACATCATCACCGCGACCACCATCACATCCTCCTGTCCCACCATCATCGGCACAGCCCCCATCCGTACCTCTCCGAAATAGAACCGCCGCCTCCCTGTACCCGACCGCCGGTCGCCGAGACCGCACGGGGAAGCCACCTCCTCCGTGCGCATGCGCCATCCTCCGCGCCGGTGCCACGGCAGCCCAACGCGCCCTCGGTGAGTCGCCGGGTCCAGCTCTCTCACCCACGATGGAACCCCAACTCCGGCGAGTGCGTCCACCATATCCACCCTCCTGCCTGACCCACCGCGGTATGCGTCGGCCATCTCGCCGTGCCTCCGCAAAACCCTAGCCCGATCGGGTCCTCCTCCGCAGCGTCGGAGCACCGCCGCCTCCGCTGCCTCATCCTATCCGCCTCCGTGCTGTACGCGCCCGTCCCGGCCATCAGTCTCTGCCGCCGTCGCTTGATGGCGAGCCGCCGTCGTCGCGTGCGCGCCATCTCCGCCACGACCCAGCGCGTCGCGCCGCATTCACCACCGCCAAAACCCTCCGCTGTCGAGCTGGCTCGCCACCCCTCTCTTCCGCCGACCGCTCTGTTCTTTCCCCTTTCCTTCTCTCTCTCTCACTGTCGAATTGGGAAGAGAGCAGTAGCTCTTTTTAAAGGATTATATTATTATTATTATCTTTATTATTATTATTATTTTTTATTCTGTGTGTTTTATTATTATAATTATTTTTATCATTACTATTATTTTATTATCACATTTTAAATTTATTGTTACTGTTTTATTATATTATAAATAGTATGCAAATTTCATATATTTTGGATATTAAATTATTTGTAGGTATAAATTATTAGAAGTATTTTATTATCAGGTTTTCTTCTATGATTACTATCATTTTTATTATTACTAATAACTGATTACTAAGATATTTGCCATGATAATTATATAAATATTTTCTAAAAAAGTATATCATGAGTTTTGCCTACATTCGTGTCAAATTAAGTTCAGCCTAATAATATATTATTTTTATGATATTTGATCTAAATATTACCGTAATATTTTATCTAAATTTTAGTTGCCTAAAATAAAGTTCTTAATATTTTCCAAACATTTTATTTATATTTTTTTTACTGATAAAATATGGTTTCCTACATAGAAATTATATTTTTACAAACTTGGAGTTTTTAGCCAAAAACAAATTTCTTGATTGTAAGTATTTTTTCTATAATTATTTAAACTCATAAAAATAGATTTTCAAGGATTATAAATAGTTTTCAAAAATCATATATATTTTTATCTAAATTTCCTTCGACTATCCTCTCATCCATAACTTAATCCCATTATACCTATTCCCTCACAAATTTGAGACTACCTTATGTCGACCCTTAATTTGACCATTCTTGACCCGATGGAATAGTCCATGCCATCATCCGAGGCCGTCATGCATAGTTGTAACATCGCAGTCATACTCCATGCTACCTGATTATAGCACCATACCAGGCAACTCACCGGGCGACCCACCAGACAAGTATGCCTTGCTAATTTACTGTCTATTATTTATTTTAGCATTATTTATTTTGTTTCATATTTGTTAGTTTCCTTTGTTATAAACTGTGCGTCCAAGCCACACTTGGGTGCAAGCGACTTTATTAGTCATTTTACTTTTATTTTATGCATGACTTAGTTTTAGTAGACTACCTTCTTGTTGGAGGATATCCTTATATCTCCTTAGGCCATGACACTCACACTACACGGTTTGAGATATTTTGCTAGGGGCACGACTTATGGATTGGCCATCTCTAAAGTCGTGTGACGGTAGTTGTTCATAACTGCTATGACTAGGGTTTTAGAGACTCAAACAGTTACAAAACTGGATGAGCCATGGATATGACTTGAACAGTATGGGAAATATTGGAGGAGGACTGTCGCTAGTGCGTATGGGAATCCAAACAGGTAAATCACAGTCTCCGGATGGAACTGTGGCGATTTATATTTGCAGATGCCCTCTGATGTTTTGGACGTTACGGACGGATACGTATGACTGGATGCCAGTTGCGTTCTTATAGACTAAATCCTACCCATACGCATGAAAGTTGTCCTCTAAATTGCACAATAGATGGTTAGCATTCCCTTTTGCATATTGGTGTCTAGGAGAGTCTTGCATATTATTATTATTTTGACAGTTCATAATAGCTTATTCTTCCTGTATCTTGCTACGTCCCTCTGAGGACCTGGTTATTCTCCAGGTGTGTGTTCATGTCTTCCGCAGGTATCTTAGCCGGGATCGTGGTCTTCTCCATTTATTCGAAGTTGACGTGACTTTGTTCCTCCTTACAACTTCCACTTAGTCCTTTTATATATCATGTACTTTTTCTTTTGTTTTGGTTGGTAGTAGATGTGTCTCCACCCAACATACTGTACCAAGACAATTCATTATATGATATCTTTTATTTCCTTATTTTGTGGATGAGATTAGTTAGTTGTGGTTTACTACATTTTACAGCTTATGTATACATACAAGGCCTCTGTACTTCGTATGTATACAGCTGACATGTCTACGTACTTAGTCCTATGTATTTTGGGACTGGAGCGTTATAGAGTTCCTTCGCATCTGAATATAAGTGGCTTGCTCTGATGAGAAAAGTGATTTGCTCTGATACTGCTGCGCATTTGGGTGGCTGTGCACTTTCTGAAGACTGCCCATTTGTAGACTTTAGGCGTTTTAGTCTTTATATGTAATCATGAAGAATCTGTAATAGATCTTTGAAGACATGATTTTAAGAAAGAACTCTTCCTTTATGCACTGTCTTCATTCGTCTCTTGTGACTTATTCTTGTCTACGGTTATAGACAATCGTTATCTTCTATGCTTTTGTGAACTATAGGCAGCGTCTATTGCTATCTGCGCTTTTGTGATTGCTGTGCTTTTTCTTGCTTCTATAGACCTCCTTCAAGTTTTTCGAACTTGAATCAAGCTCGAAATACTTTAACAGAAGCATGACACGTGTCCTTTGCAAAAAGTGTACAACACGCTTGCTGACAGGTTGTTGTCATGCTTAGCTTCAACATTAAATGCATTGAGCCATCTTTTCATTAAAAGTTGATGATAACTCATTTTTAGGGAACGGTCATCATGATCTCAACTCTTAGTTCCTATGACGTTCGAAGAGCCTCATCGAATATGAAGTATTTTGCTGATATGGCTTCCTCTTATAAGTAGGAGACAGTTCAGAGAGCGAAATCTTTCTCTCTTTGTCTTTATTTCCAATCGAAGCTTTTGTCAGACCTTTCTCCTTCCTTCAAACCCTAGCTTTCTCGCCATGGCTCCTAAGAGATTAAGAACCCCGAAAGCTCCTAAAGTGACTGCGACGAGTGCAAAGAAGGCCAGAAGGGTAGCGACAAGCTCTACACCGGCTAGGTGAGCTGCAATGAGTGCGAGACAGACTAGAGCTTCTACGGTGAGACAAGCCAAAGAGGCCACAACGAGCACACGACAGTTTAAAGGAAACAGCCAACCTCAGAAGCTGTCGGCATCGAGAATGTTTCGGTCGTGGGCGCCAGAGTACATAAAAACGTGCGGCCCGGTTGCGAGTAGGTGTCCAACACCCCAGTCTGCTGATGTACATTAGCGTTCACCCTTCGACGTGACGTCTCGAAGATGTGCTGAAGCTTTTTTTTTGCTGATGCACATGGGGGACCATTCTTCGGAGTAGTGTCCTGAAGATGTGCTAAAGCTTTTTCTTGCTGATGCGCATGGGACGCCCTTCTTCGGGGTGGTGTCCTGAAGATGTGCTAAAGCTTTTTCTTGCTGATGCACATGAGATGCCATTCTTCGGAGTGGTGTCCTGAAGATGTGCTAAAGCTTTATCAACCGATGCACATAGGCGTTACTTTTACAAAATAACAGCTGTAAGATGTACTGAGGTTTCAGTGAATGCGCAGAGTCCCTTGTGGCAGAGATTTTCTGAATCGTCTGCGCGGATGCTCGCATGCTGAAGCGCTTTTTGAATAGACTGCATGGACGTTTATCTACAGAAGCATAATGCCACGAGGCAGTGCCTTTACACTTCTTTTACAGAAGATACTTCTATTTTTCTGGCATTTTGTCTTTGTGCAGTTTCTGTGTCCATGTCTCTCTTTATGTATATCCTTTTTGAGTCAGCAGTCTGTGCTTTAGGCATAAATGTCGATGAGGCGCTCGTCGATCCTGCCAATAAGTTGATCGCCCAAGGCCAACCGAAAGAGCGACTAGCTGTGATACAGGATCAACAGCCTGTCTATTTCTGTCGTATGATGGACCGGGGCAAGTTGTCTCTCCCCTCTGATGCTGTCGAGATGCTAAAACCTTGGTTCCTCTTTGGTGATCAGCTGATTCTAGGGGAGGCCAAGCTCCTGGAGATAAATAAGAATTGGTTCTTCGAAAATGATGGACTCCTTGTATATTCCGTCAGTTAATCGGCACCTCTCGCTCTCGGCCTTCTTCTGTTTTGCGAGAAACGTCATATGAAATGGGATTTAACTCCGGTGTAAGGGGGTCTGATGACAGGCCATTTTTAGGTGGATAGGCACTTTAATAGATGGGATGTTTTTAAGAGTGTACGTATGGTCCGTCGTACACGTTGCATGTGTTGCTTTCTGGTCGCCTGTTCAGTGATTTTACTACGGGGGTATATCCGTTCCGGGCCTCTCTTTTTGTGAATCGACTCTTGGCGACGGGATGTACGTATCCGAAAAAGATCTTCCGAGTCGAAGGTTGGATTCACCTAGGATCGGATGGCACGAACTAACCTAGTAGGTATTGGGTAGGTTTAAGAAAGATTTGTAAGGTACGGGCTTGCGTTGTGCCATAAGGGCTACCGAACATGGCATAGAGATTAATCAATCGTTATTCCTGGCCTTGCTGGAGATATATATCATCATATCGGAACTTTCTTTACTCCGCATGGAGAGATGGGATCGGCCCTCCATGAGATGGCGCCATCTCGAAGCTGTCATGGGGCGACGAACCGTATAAGGAATACACTCCTAATAAAGAGGAGTTTTTAGTACTGGACAAAATATCCTGAAATAATGGCCGTGTACAAAGAATTGCTTTGCCATCATCAAGTGTGCGTATGCCAGGACAGGATGAATACTCATCATATATCAAAGCTTGGATGGATTATATCTTCGAAAAGCATCCATCAAGGCCGGGGACAGTTCATTTTACCATGCGTAGGGCATATACTGTCGACGAGGTAGAAGATCTGATGGCCGAAGCGGAGGTATTAGATCCCTCAGTGGATGCTGAGGAAAAGCCTACCTCTATCGTTCACAACTACTTCTGTTAGAATATAACTGCTTTAAGCTCGAAAGTGGCATTGGTTGCGTTTCTCATGATATGGCCGCATAAAGCTGTAGTCCGAGGAGGCTCTAGATCCGCGGGATGGATCAGTCGTGAACTCATTCTCCTAGCTGTGAAGTTGGTCTTTAAACATTCGTTACCTTTGCTCCTGGCGATGGTATGTGATACCTTGCAAGGTCTGCAGGAACTCTCGAAGACGATAATAGAGTGCCATAGAGGAGACGATGAATTTCCTCGGGTTGAGCTTTATTACTATTATTTAATGGGTTGGTTGGCGTTACATCATTCCGGTTTAATAGTCCCCGACACTATCGAAGGTTACAAGGAAGAGGATGTGATGCTGCATAATTATCACCGAGCCAAATGGCTCCACCAAGGTGTCCCTGTCTGTAGGTGGATGTTGAGTCGCTTGGACAGCTATGATTTCAACAGGGTTTCGCCTACGTACAAGGGTTACCTTGCAGACGACGTATTAACTGACCAAGGCAAAGAGGATAGTGATTTGACTCTTGGTGCTTTCTATTGGCTGCAGTCCATCCGTCCTTCCCACTTGGTGTATCAGAATCAAAACTGGGTGTACCTGGAACCTTATTTGCCGAGTCAGTTCGTACGACAGTTTGGCTACAGTCAAATGATAATGGACAACCCAAGCTTCTGTTGCTGGATGGCGCCCGGGCATGGTGCTATTATAACGCCGGATACTAGGACAAAGTTTATGTTCCCCTCGATGCACGAAGAGACCATATCTTATATTCTGTCGTAAGGTTTTAATGTATTGCCAATAAATTCTCACCGGACTATGACCGAGAATGCAGCTTACTCGAGGGGACAAAATTTGAGATACCTCGATCGGCCTCCGAGGGCCTTCAAGGGCTTGCATCGTCGGAGTGTAGATCCACTGACGGCTCTAGTTCATCACAGGAGGAAAGAGAGGAGGAAGCACCCCTGAGTAACCCGCTGAAGCGTCAAGTTCTTTCAGGGGTGAGCCCTCCCCCTGTCAAGAGAACAAAAAAGTCTGTACCTTTGTGGTGCGGACCCTCCCGACATTTCTTACTGGAATAGAGCGCTCTACCTGTTGAACCTCCTTCATAGGTACTTTAGTTTTTTCGTCGGGTTTTATTCTGTGCTTTCTGCTTATCACTTCTTTGCTTATGTAGGTGAAGAAAAAGACGAAGTCCACATGGTCGGAGATACTCAGGAAACTTTCTGAGGAACCTGCCCTAGAGGTGCTTCGAGTCGCAAGGACCGAGGGGGAGGCTGTAGCTGCTGAAACTACTGACTCAGAGGATGTCTCTCCGCCCTCTCCTTTTGAGTATGAGGCTCGGGGCATTTTGGAGCCATTAGATTCGCCTCAGCTGGAAACTTTTATGGGGCCGATTATGGACGAGCCCGTAGAGATACTAGGGTCGGTCTGGCGGTAGCTGAGGGCAAGACTTTGGAGTCTGTATGTTTCAATAACACCTCTTAGATTGTGTTTTGTGCTGTAATAGATAGTATAGTGACCCTGATTGAGACCGTGATATCACGACCGTAGGACCATGATTTGTATGTACTATTTAATAGATTCCTGGACCACG